>SEYY01024842.1:0-2500 GCA_009176605.1 Armadillidium nasatum | reverse complement strand
TCCCAACTACCTATAACTTGCACAATTTTAAACGCCGTGAATCGGAATACGTCGGTCATTAACGACCAGATTTTCCGCATTTGCCCACCTCTGATAATATATATATATATATATATATATATATATATATATATATATATATATATATATATATATATATATATATATATATATATATATATATATATATATATATATACATATATATATTTCGTGCTGTGAAGGTTCTGTAATTAAATTTTCCTTGAAAAGGAAGTAAAAGGAGTGTCAAGGTTCGAGAATTTAAACTTTAGCATATCAATGTCACAGTTGTTTATATACTCTATATATATATATATATATATATATATATATATATATATATATATATATATATATATATATATATATATATATATATATATATATATATATATATATATATATATTATAATTATTATAATCATTATTATTATTATATTATTATTATCATCAAGATTGATATTAATATTATTATTATTATCATTGTTATCTTCATTGTAATTTTGAGATTGTTTCCCCTGCATTTCCCGTTACTTGCAGTACCTTCATTTCGGTACAGATGGCGTCTATTATGCAAATTCGCTGAACTTGAAACCTTTCTATGATTTAAAAGAGGAATGCAATTTAGTATTTGGAGAACGGATTTACGAATGGTTGGAAAGAAATTACAAGATCTCAAGTGACTTAGTGTGAGAAGTTGATGAAAATAAGCTTTAAAGACTTAAAAATCTGAAAATAGTTAAATGAGAAGTGTGAAAGTGCTAATAAAATTGCTAATACTATTATTACCTACTCTTATTATTACTAATACTAATAATGATAATAATAGTAATATTCGTGATAATAATAAAAATAATGACAAAAATACTATTACTACTACTACTACTACTAATAATAATAACAATAATAATAATAATAATAATAATTAATAATAATTTTTTTTTTAATAATAATAATAAAAAATAATTCTTTCTCATTTTTTTATTTTAATAATAAAAATAATTTTATATAATATATTATAATATATATATATATAAATAATATATATTATATATATTATATATATTATATTATTATAATATATATAATAATAATATAATAATATTAATATTAATAATAATAATAATAATAATAATAATAATAATAATATAATAGTAATAATTATAATTCTTTTCTAAAAGTAAAATGCGTTCTTAAATTAAAAATTTTTCACCAGCTCTGACCCGAACGGTAATGGTGTGAAATACCGTTATATTAAAAAATAAAAATAAATTAAAAATGTTAAAGGAAAGAAAATAAAAAAAAAAAAATAAATAAAAGATAAAAACTTTAAAAAAATAAAATAAAAAACATTATGAAAAATAAAATGAAGATTAAAAATTTTTAAAAAATTGAGCAATTAATGGGGTATTATTAAAAATTTAAAAACTGTAATTTAAAATTACGAATTAGAATAGAAAATTACGGAAGTAGAATATATGTAATTTTTTGGTTTATTTGTTTGTTTGTTTTATTTATTTGCTTGTTTGTTTGTTTATTTGTTTTTTTGTTTGTTTATTTGCTAGTTAGTTTGTTTATTTGCTTGTTTATGTATTTGTTTGTTTGTTTATTTGCTTGTTTATTTGTTTTCTTATTTGCTTGTTTTTTATTTGTTTGCTTGTTTGTTTGTGTGTGTGTATGAGTGGTTGTGTGCAGAGGTTGAGTTATGAGATAGGTGAATGGGGTACGACAAGTTAATAGATTATTTTAAAGGTGAAAAATTTAAAAATAATAAATTAAAGAAAGATATTATATATATATATATATATATATATATATATATATATATATATATATATATATATATATATTATATATATATATATATATATATGTACATATACGACCTCTGGCTTTCCACACCACTGCGTCGCCCTCGTGTCTTGGTTTCGCATGATTTTTATGTGAATACTTTAAACCAAACCCCAGGCTTGCCTATTGTGCTTCCTCTTTCTTTTCAGCCACCTCTGTTCTGTGGATCTCTCTGCCATCATCTCTTTCCCTTTCAGCATTTAATCTTCCTCTTTTTAAAGCACCGTTCTACGATCAGCTGAGAGATTTTCATTAGGCTCTGGCTTAGGTAAGTTTTCCTTTATTTTATATTTTGGCCACTCTAGAAAAGACCCACCCGTGGGAGGCGGCAAACTATAATATATAATATATATAATATATATATATATATATATATATATATATATATATATATATTATATATATAATTATATATATATATATATATATATTAGTATGTATGTATGATATTATATATATATATATAATTATTATATATATTATATATATCTTCTTCCTTTTCATCTGCTGCTGGAATAGGGTCATAAGCCTGTCACTGTGGCCAGCATAGTTTTCCATCGTCCCTTGTCTCATAGAAGCTGATCTTTCAGTAATTCTTGCATTGAGTCTTCTGAAGTTTCTTCAGGAA
>SEYY01024841.1:2500-31449 GCA_009176605.1 Armadillidium nasatum | reverse complement strand
AATAATAATTATTTATCTATTAAAAATCAGTTGTTATTTGTAGATATTTATTGTTAGGTTAAAGTTATTTTTTATTATTCTAAAAAGAAACAACTCAAAGGATCCTTTGATATAGATATTTATAAATATAAAGAGCATTTTCATCTATACTTATTTTTGTTAGGATTTTTGTTGTATGTATTTTTCATGTTGTTAATATATTTTTACTCATAAGAGAATTATTTACCTTGATAAAGTTTATATGGTTTTGGTTACAAATTATTTTTTACGACGAGTGAGAAGACCTTGTGGTGAGTAGTTTTTTTTATTTGGCCAATCGTATTTTAAGTTATAATACTAATAACAGTAAATTTTACATTCAGCAATAGGATTGCCGGTTTTCCCTGAGAGACGAATAGATTTTCCCCAAATTTTTGATATTAAGAAGAGTCCCTTGCTCATCTTTATCCAGAGATAAAAACAAGTCCTCTTCTGAGAACTGGAGCTCATCATCTATCAAGTGGTGAGTACTCCTGTCTTGTGTGGTGGTAATATACCACAACATAATTGGTAGCAGAGCGTAGTTTCCTTTGAGGGGAGGCTGGCTCTGTTGCTGAGTGTTCTGTCACTCTCTTTGGCATTTTTTTTGGGAGTTGTATTCCCACCTATTCAATCTTGAAATTGCTCACCACAATGACTGACAATATGACTTCTCATGACGACATGAATTCCCAATTAGACAATAATAAGGCCCCAATTTTAGATGCAAATCCTCCTAACCCTCCAAATTCGAATTCCCAAATATTGAATGGCTCTAATAATGTTTCTATTGATGCCCAAACATTTCATACCCTAATTCAACAAAATACCAACTTAATGCAGTCTATGACCTCTTTGATGCAAACTCTTTCATTAGATCGTAAACCTAAGGTGATCCCTCCTGGAAAGTTTCGAGTAAATTCCGGTGAAACTTTAATTCAATTTTTCTCCCGGTTTGAGGCATATAGTGCTGCAATGTATCCCGGGTCTACTGAAGGTATGGTTCCATTGTTGGGCTCCCATTTGGATGGCACCGCATTGGAGGTGTATAAGATCATTTCCCATACTTCTATGGAGTATGAGGAGGTAAAACAAAGAATGTTGCAATGGTTCAGAGAAGAATTAGAAAAGGAATTCAAAGTGGATGCGGAAAATTTCACAGATGCTGTATTGAAAGAAAATGAAGCAATTCCCCTTTTTGCTTTGCGACTAGTGGGACTTGCACAAAGGGCTTTCCCTGGAAATGACGTAACAAAGATGCCAATAGTAAGGCAGAAATTTTTGAAAAGCTTGCCCTATGAAGTGAAACAACAAGTTGATAATACTTTGATGGCAATAGAAACATCTTTGGGATTACAGATTCCATGGGAACGATTGGTAGCCATAGTTGATAGTAGTTTCTCACCTAAAGTACAACCGGAAAGGGGTGCTGCAAGTGGACACATCACAGATTTGGTAAAACCAGAACCAAACTTCCCAAAAGTTGGGGAAGCTTCATTAAGAACTTGTTGTTGTCAGCAACTGACAGCTGAAAGAGGGAGTTGTTCAATGAGACAAACCATTGTCCAAGCCCCGTTGCCGGCTCAAAATATTCCAACCACAACAGCCAGGCCGAACGCAACATCCATCATACCCAAGTCATAATACTTATGTTAATAGTGGAAGACGAGGCACATCAACCTGGTCTCGTGGGACATCAAATAGGAGACCTAATAACAATTATTCACAGTCCTGCACTCATTGCAAAAAGTCAGGACATACCATGAGTCAATGCAGAGCAAGACCATTGTGCCGGTATTGTGGGAAGAGAGGCCATTTGTATGAAGACTGTTACCTAGTCCAAAACCGCTGCCTACATTGTAAAGAAATAGGCCATTTAGTAGCAAATTGTCCCATCAGAAATAATGATCAACTAAAGTGTCCCTTTTGTGAGGGAGACCACTGGGGCAAGGACTGTCCTCAGAGACAGGAAAATCGTTCCCAGGGGCAGGAAAACTGCTAAGCTCCAACGGGGAAGACCTCCTGTTGGAGAATACAGAAGAGTCAAGAATGATGGAAAATTTAGAGGAGAATCCTGGAGGGTCTCAGGAAATCTCTCAACAGATACAGAATAATGAACCTATTGAAAACCAAGCAATCTGGTGATGATCTTGATACGTTCCAATTAAATCAAATACCAGCTTTTCAAATTAATAACATTCAAAGTGATGATGAACAAAATGAAGAGATTGATGAAGAATTAAACCCTGAGGAAGTTATTACTTATAGAGTAATCAGAGCACCTGAGGAAACTTTGGTGTTACAGGTTTCTATCTTAGATCAACCTCATTTAAATGACTGTACGGCTTTTGTAGATACAGGAGCCTGAAGTAAGTCTCATATCAGCTCGATGTTTTAATGAATTAGATCATGAGAAATCTCCACTGAAGAGTACCGCCTATCGAAGCGTCGAAGGAATTGGAAAGGTTAAGTTCCCTGTTATAGGGGAAGTCATCATTGCTTTAAAATTATCAGCAAATTATACATTAAGGTTAAGTAGGTACATCATAGTACCCGATCAGGTTGTTGAGTATGATTCTGGTGTTGGGATATGACATATTAAAAAGAGAACATCTATTGCCAGATCTCTACGAGAGAGAATTGGTATTACGACGCGGGAATCATGTGCAGACTGTAGCAGTGGATAGAAGGATAAAGAAAATCTTTAAAATGGAATGTATGTTGACAGAAAGTGTTGTATTAAAACCAAAAGAGTATGGAACTGTTGAAATTCAAGCAGGGAAATTGATAGATACAGATCAAATAGTCTTAGTAGAATCAAACACGGGATTGCCAAATAAAGTAAGTATAGAACCAGCAGTTGTGAAATTTAAAAGAAATAAAGCAATTTTATTGGCAAGAAATGATGACGACAAACCAAAGAGGTTAAAGAAAGGGTTGATGGTTGGGGAGATTGAAATCCTAGAAGAAGAAAATCTCTCAATTAAGTTGGTGGAGCTGGATGAGGCTGAACCTAGAGAATTTCATGAGTGGACGGCTGAGAAAATTCATCAGGCCTTCCGATTGGAGGAATCAAATGTTACCCAAGAACAACAAGAACAATTGGTCCAACTTTTGAGTAGATTTCCATCTGTTCTGAGTTCTGGGGACTCAGATGTTGGTTGCACCAGTGTAATCAAGCACAAAATAGAGACGTTGATAGAAGAGCCGGTTCAAGTTCCAGTTAGGCGCCTTCAGGGGCCTATTTTAAGGGAAATTGAAGAAAATTGCAAAAAGATGGAAGAGGAAGGAATTATCAGGCGAAGTAAATCTCCATATTCGGCTCCAGTGGTTCCCCATCAGAAAGAAGGATGGAACGATTCGTCTATGTATAGATTATCGAGAGCTTAACAAGATCACCAAGGGAGATAGCTTTCCAATCCCAAATTTAGTAGATATGCTGTTTAGTTTACAAGGGATGAAATTTTTCACCACTATCGACCTTGTGAAGGGCTATTACCAGGTAGAAATGGAAGAAACCAGTATAGAGAAAACTGCATTTACCACCCCATTGTCTCATTGGGAGTTCCTTAGGATGCCATTCGGGGTCAAAAATGGACCCGCAACCTTTCAGAGAGGCATGAGATTCGCCTTGGCACACATCCCTTGGAATGAATGCATGGTTTATTTGGACGATGTCCTTATCATAAGTGAAACCTATGAAAAACATCTGGAAATATTGGAAAAGGTTTTGAGAGCATTTGAAGATACAGGATTTAAGATCAAACCATCTAAGACCTTCATGCTCAGAAAAGAAGTACAGTATCTGGGACATATGGTTTCAGAAAAAGGGATGATTCCGTTAGACTCAAGTTTGCAGGGCATCATGAAGTTCCCCGTCCCTAGGACCATAAGACAATTGCGACAGTTCCTGGGGATGATAAATTTTTACAGAAGGCATATTCCAAATTGTTCGGTGGTGGCCAAACCCTTATTTGAATTGTTAGGAAATAAGACCTTAAAATGGAATGAAGCATGTCAGAATGCCTTTGAGTTATTAAAGAAAGCGCTTATCGAACCACCAGTTTTATCGTATCCAGATAGGTCGGAAGGTGCTCAACCACTTAAACTATATGTAGATGCTTCTGATGTTGGAGCAGGAGCTTGTCTGGCCCAAGACCAGCAAGGAGAAGAAAGACCTATAGCTTTTATTTCTACCACCTTTTCAAAAGCCGAGAGAAGATATAGTACAACTGAGAAAGAGGTGGCAGCCATACGTTGGGCAGTAAAATCTTTGAGGCCTTTCTTGTATGGTATAAGAATCATCATTCACACAGATCATAAACCTCTGTTATTTTTATATAATATGCCGTTAGTAAACCCACGAGTTGCCCGCACTCTAGAAGAGTTAAACGATATTGATTATGAATTGAGATATATTCCTGGGAAAGAAAACATAGTGGCAGACGCATTGTCTAGATCACCTGAGGAACAGATTCTTGAAGATCAAAGTGTACAAAAAGCAAATGAAATCCCTAAAGGATTTACAGAAATGAAGATGCCAGGAGGAGGTGATTCCCTTTTCTGTGCTTTTTCAACTTGGTTGTATGGAACTCCTGATCAACATCAGAAAGTGAGAGAAGTGGTGATACAAGAACTCATGGAGAATCGTGTGAAGTATGGATTGCCTACTGGTAAGAATGCCCGTCACTTAACAAAAATACTACAGCTCATGAAGAATGTAGGACAATTTCCACTTACAAATGCTATACATGCTTTTGCGAACTTACATGGAATACAGGTTTACATATATTATGGAGATTCTAAACCCTTAAAAATTGGAAACCCCTCTGAAAAGGGCATATGTCATGTACTTTGTTTAGGGGGCATCCATTATAATCTTTTAATGCAGTTTCAAGCATGCTCTGAAGAAAAACAGACAAAGGTACATCAAGTCGTTCCATTAAAATTTCAGGAGTTTTGTCTGTTGGATGAATCTATGGAAGAACAGAGGACCGAAACTCTAGTATTAACGGGAATTACCAAGAAGGATCAAACGACCAATCAGCAGAGTGGTGGGGAGGAAGACATCACTTTTAGAGTACATCAAATAAGAGTAAATGAAGAAAGATATAATAAATCCGTTGGATATTGAAGATAGAGATTTAGACCGAATACAGGATCAGGATCCAACTCTGAAGCGCTTAAAACGAGCTATATTAAGAAATTTGCCATTTGTGGGAATATTGAAACCATTTGCAAGATCTCACAAATATATCTATTTGCGGGATGATCGACTATTTAGGGAGATGCACACGGGAGATTTCGCATTGATAGTGCCACATGAATATCTAACAAAGATAGCCATCAGGGCACATTGGAGTTTTGCTCATATTGGAAGGCACAAACTTTATTCATTGTTGGTCCAACGACTTTGGCATCCTAAAATAAATAACATCTGTGCAGATATTACATCATCTTGTTATAAATGCCAAGCTTATAAAATCTCTAATATAATATTTGCACCTCCAACTTTAAAAATAGCTACATCACGACCTTTTGAGTTGGTGGCTATGGACTTGATCCAGTTTCCACGATCATCACGTGGAAATCAATATGCAGTAGTAATGGTGGACCATTTTACAAAGTGGGTATCTGCCGTACCCTTAAGAAATAAACAAAGTTCTTCGGTTGCCAGTGCATTTAAACAAAACATATTACCCTTCCTTCCTAAACTCCCTGAGCGGTTGTTGACAGATAATGGAAGAGAATTCATCGGCCCTGAATTTGAAGGATTGTTGCGAGATCAAGAGATTAAGCATGTGCTGACTACTCCATATACACCAGCTTCTAATGGAGCAGTGGAAAGGGTGAATAGAACCCTTAGTCAGTATTTGAGAATGGCTATTACTAGTCCTTCTTTGTGGGATGAGGAACTTCCCCAAGTCGTGTTGGTTTATAACCATACAGTTCATTCGGAAACAAACATGACCCCATGTGAAAATATTTTAAAGAGAGCACATACTTTACATACAGGTCTTCCTTTGCCAAAAATAGATCAATATTGGGGTGAAGGACATTATCGATTTGAACCTTTTCGATTTGGATCAGTTGGTGGGGCTTAAGGTCCAATTGCCGGGTGATCTCACTCTTAATAAATTTAAACCACGTTATTATGGGCCTTATAAAGTCATTCAGATCCAAGCCAATAATGTGACTTATATTCTTGAAGCGGTTAAAACTGGAAAAGCAATATAGAGCCCATCACAGGCAATTACGAAAATGGAAGGTACCTCCAGATTATTTACGAAATGACTCAATCTTTCAACAATATGCAATAAATTTGGATGATGAAGTACTACCAACAAGTCAAGGTGAAGAACCCTTAGAGGAAGAAGAAGTAGAAGAAGTTAGATCAACTGAGAATGAATTTGAAGAACTTCAGGAAGAGGAATCTCTCTTTGAGGGATTCACTGTTGATAAGGAGAAATTAAATATAGTAAAAGATAAATTATTAGCTATTACCAAAGTCCAAGAGACATTACTTGCATTAGTGAGAAATTCTCCAGGGTGGCCGCCAGATCATAGTGATAATCTAGAAAAACCAGAAAGAGAAACCCACTCTGGAATTGGTGTTAATAATGAGGAAGAATTAAACTCGTATTTACAGTGGGACACATCTGACTTGTTGGAGGAAGCTGAAAAGAGATGGGAAATGTCGCAGGCCATGATTCTGCCGACCTCAGTAGTGAATCGTGAGTCATTACCTTTTGAATTGAATACTTTGGAACCAAACTGGTTTTCAACACCTAGGGTGTACACAGGAAGTGAAGATGAAGAAGAAACACACATTAGTAAGTGAAAATAGAGGATCATCTCAGTCTAATAGTTTATCCTTTGAGGGATTTGATAAAACTATGGTTAAGCCAATACCTAAAGAACTAAAATTGACTGAAGGAAATAGACCATATACCAGATCGAGGGGAGTTTGTTTAGAAGAACCGCTAGTTTACCCGTATCTAATTGAAAGAAAACGTCGTATGTAAAAAAAATAAATAAATAAATAAATAAATAAAAAAAAATAAAATAAAATAAAATAAAATAAAAAAAATAAAAAAATAAAATAAAATAAAATAAAAAAAAAAAATTAAAAAAAAAAATAAAAAATATTAAATTATATTATTTATTATTATTTTTTTTGTATTAGGTTATTAATCATTTTTTTGTAATTTGTTTCTGTTGCAGATCTTAGTGACCGGACATTCATGGGTGCGGGACATGCAAGATGTCTTTGCACCAGTATTGTTGCCAGGAATGGAGGTGGTCTTTAGGGCCTACCCCGGAATAAATCTGGAGAGATTGCAGCAGAAGATGGTCCAGATCCTGGATGCCACATACACACATCTAGTGGTGTATATTTTAATTAACGAGGCCTACAGACAACAGGCTGTATCCGATTCCCCTAGGGATCGCAATCATTGGGTAACGGTAGCTAATTTTGGCTATGACAATAATCAGTTTTGTCATCGATTTAATGAATTTTCAAGAATTTGTACTGACATCTGTCCAAATTTACAAATTATTCTGATCATTCCTCCTTTCCTAGATCTTGTGTATTTTAACTCAATACGAGTAAGGCGATTTCCTAGGGAAATCCAAGAAATTTATGAGAGGAGGCCTGAATTTTCAGCCAGAATCCTACATCAGCAGTGTGTAAGCACTCATAGGCATTTGAGAGTATTAAGAACACCAAGATACCAGTGGGCAAATAAAATTACATACCCAGTAATGTATACGGTTGCCGCTTTGCCTCAGCAAAAGAAGAACACCCGGTTGTTTATGGAGGGAAGTGTTTTTACCCTGAGAAATATGGGATTTCTGCGTGATGGGTTACATCCAAGGGCGCAATTATGTGCGGATTTTTGGAAAAAGCTATATCGTGCAGGAATATTTAATTTGATAGTGGATATTCCCAGAGTGGAGCCCTCTGTTGTAAATATTGCTCCTTCTGTGTTTTTGGGTGTAGGACAAAATCCATCAAGAAGTGTTGCGGAAGTATCGAACTCCTCAATAGTGGAAGAGTCAGGGAGTATTGTGGAACCTCAAGCTGGGCCTTCAGGAATAGAGTCAAGGGTAGTAGTAGTGGAAGAAGTAAGTCTGGTGGAAGGAAGAGTAGAGAATGAGGTGGTTGAGAGAATGGAAAGTGCCCCAGATAGTGCAACAGCAGAAGAAGAAAGACCATCTAATGTAGAACACCCTTCAGAAAGGGAAGTGCCCATTAGCAGATTAGAGGGATTAAGTTTAGAGGAGGAGGACCCCCAAGGGGCCCCTCGTAGAAGAAATCATTCTCCTATCAGGTTTGACAGGAGAGCAGCACCTGAAACAAATGAAAATTTGGTAAGGCCTGGGGTAGAGAGATCAAGAGAGAATGCACGTTCCAGGAGGCAAAGATATAATCCATACGAAAGATCTCAGTCAAACGTGCGGGAACAACAAAGGAGAAATGACAATAGGAGGAGTAGAACAGTACCAAGAAATCTGGAACAACAATGGGAAGTAAAGTTTGGCGAATTTATTGCTCATATGCAAGGCTTTATGGCTGCCCATGGGCAAGAAGCATCCACTAGGGATGTAAAGGATAGAATTAGGAGATTATGTAATCAATGATCCTAGGTCAGTGATTGCATAATTAAAAGGAAAAAGAAAGTTTTATTTAATTTTGTTAAATTTTTAAAAAAAAAGTATTGTTTATTTTTTTTTTTAAAAAAAAAAAAAAAAAAAAATTTTGAAAAAAAAAAAAAAAAAGAAGAAAAAAAGGACAATTTTTGATATGGGGATTGATCCTGTAAGCAAAGAAAGTTTTAGTTTCGTTTAATGAAGAGAACCAAAAGGAAGGTTAGTTATTTAAAGAAAAGCAGCATTGTTTAAAGATATCTATTATTTGAGTAGTTTGTGCGTCGATACTCGTATCGACGGGTGGGGAGGCGTGAAACAGATTATTGTCTTTATTTACAGGATAAATTAGTATTTTTTATTTTTTTGAAAAGGAACATATATAAGAGATTTTAAACGAAAAAGGAGGAATAAGGAGAAATAGAACCAGTGAAATTTTTAAAGAAAAGAAAATATATATCCTATATAATTTTGTCCCAGACCTCTGGGTAAGTAGCTATATAAATATAAATATATATATATGTATATATATATTTATTGAAAAAAAATAAAGTAAAGTTTAAAATATTTATCACATTATTATTAAAGTAAAAATTGAATTAGGAGAAATTAGGAAAGAAAATGATTTGTTTGTATTGTTATTTATTAGGTTCCAATTTTAGGAAGTTTTATAGGAACTTTTGAAGTTCCTGTGGATGAATTAAGGAATTCTCTCATCAGAAAAGGGAGACAAGAATTTCCCACCATAGGGGGAGAAAGTGCCTATCCCAGAAAAAGGAAGGAACAAACAAAAACCCAGTACAGCATCCCAGACAGACGGGAAAGTATGGTTTCCCCAAAGGTAGGATCTTTGGTCCAGTTTTGAGTTAAATAAACAAAAATCAATTTTTAATATATCTTTCCCAAAGCCTACCTTGAGTAATTGTCAACTGACAAACGGGTTTCTTGTTCATTCCCTGGTTAATATCGTGTTAGTAATTACACAGACAGAATCCAAAAGACTTTCATTTTTGACGAGAAAGAATTTATGTATAAGTAATTAGTAAGATCAAAAGTTATTCTTTAAGAAATAAGACTTACGATAGAATTTTGAATTACAATTAAGATTTGATTTCCCTTATAGTGTAAAGTACCAGTCCTCCTTGGTTGCAAATTTTTATTAAACTTCCTAGAAGACTTCCTTGTAATCTTTAATAGTTGCCCAAATATTAAGGGTGTTATCATTATTATTATTACATGATATAATAGTTATTTGTAGGGAGAAGTATATTAATATCCCTTACTTGAGGTGGTCTTTTGGAAGACTGATGTAATATGTCTATATGTATATATATATATATATATATGTTTGCCTATAAATTCTTTGATTAATATCAAGTGAACTTTCTAAGTTTTAGTTCTTAATAAAACTTTGGCTTATGTATTAGGAGTATAGTTTTTCTTCTTTAGTAATATATTTATTTTATTATTATTATTATTATTATTATTATTATTATTATTATTATTATTATTATTATTATTATATCATACTTTATCATTATCATTATTATTTTTATTATCATATTTTATCTTCAGTATTATTTTTGGTATTCTCATTTAATTCATTAAATAATAATTATTTATCTATTAAAAATCAGTTGTTATTTGTAGATATTTATTGTTAGGTTAAAGTTATTTTTTATTATTCTAAAAAGAAACAACTCAAAGGATCCTTTGATATAGATATTTATAAATATAAAGAGCATTTTCATCTATACTTATTTTTGTTAGGATTTTTGTTGTATGTATTTTTCATGTTGTTAATATATTTTTACTCATAAGAGAATTATTTACCTTGATAAAGTTTATATGGTTTTGGTTACAAATTATTTTTTACGACGAGTGA
Organism: Armadillidium nasatum; assembly: GCA_009176605.1. Lineage (NCBI taxonomy): Eukaryota > Metazoa > Arthropoda > Malacostraca > Isopoda > Armadillidiidae > Armadillidium > Armadillidium nasatum. The sequence goes on along the minus strand of SEYY01024841.1, from coordinate 20,894 downwards.
GAAGACCTTGTGGTGAGTAGTTTTTTTTATTTGGCCAATCGTATTTTAAGTTATAATACTAATAACAGTAAATTTTACATTCAGCAATAGGATTGCCGGTTTTCCCTGAGAGACGAATAGATTTTCCCCAAATTTTTGATATTAAGAAGAGTCCCTTGCTCATCTTTATCCAGAGATAAAAACAAGTCCTCTTCTGAGAACTGGAGCTCATCATCTATCAAGTGGTGAGTACTCCTGTCTTGTGTGGTGGTAATATACCACAACAATATAAATGGATAAGAATAGTTTTACAGATTATCTGTAATTTGAAGAAAAAAAACAATTTTTGGACATGTGTATGGTAGCAAAATTTATGCAAATTTTTCAGCATATTCCCTTTGTCAAAATGACTTGATAATTGACCTGTAAATAGTTAAATCATTGTTATTCATTTTGTAGTACTTGAAATTTTCATGTTGGCTGCCCAAAAAAGTCAAATTACCATGAACATCCTGTATTTATAAATGTCATTGTTTTCATAAAAAATAATATTTTTGGGCATAATTTATTTTCTACCAATGACGAGTTCATGAAATTTTCAGAGGTTGTATAGTTGGGTGAGATACACAATTTTTATTTAGAACAATTTTTAAAAATTCTAACTTTCAGAAGGCGCAAAAAATTGGGATTACAATATATATATATAACTATGTATTATTTTTTTGAGAAATATGAATTTTTCTGAATATTTTAAAATAAAGTATATGGAAATATGAAAATGTTATTTTAAAATTTTTTAAAATTGCAGGTGATGAAAAAATGAAACAGGATAAAACTAACCAATTAAAATTATTTAAAAATGGCTATTCTATAGCAATTTTCATTAATATAAATGGATAAGAATATTATTACAGATTATATAGAAATAATCTTTCTAAATAAAAAATATGCATCTCACCCAAATGTAAAAAAATTTCTATGCTCAATCATTTTGGTACTGCAAGGGAAAAATTTCAATTTTTCCTGTGCACAGTAACAAAATGGATGGGAATAAGAAAATACTTGCAGAAGTTATACAGTTAAGCAAGATACACATTTTTTATTTAGAAACATTTTTTAAATACCTATTTGGCTGCTGTGCATGGGAAAATTTTTAAATTTTTCTCATGCACAGCATCCATATAATAAAATACTAAATATAAAAAATGTGTATTTCAATCAACTCTACAAACTCTGAAAATTTTGTGAAGGGTAAAAAAATAAAAGTTATTGCAAATTTTTTCTGGTTTGTTTTACCCTGCTTTTGAACATTAATATTTTCAAAATGGTAATGAAAATTTACATTATTTTAAATGCAAACTCTTACTTTTCATATTCTTCAAATCCTCTAAGTTCAATAGTTACATACTCAATATATTTTTGAATTTTGTCAAAAAAACCATACCCAAAATGAGGGAAATTTTTTTTTGAGTTATTGTAGTCATTTATTAAACTTTCATACAAAACATTAAAATATAAAGATTGTTCTACCAAAAAAATCCAAAATCGAGAATACAAATAGTTTTTCAAAAAAATGATATGATTAAAATTTACTTTTAAGGGTGATTAGTTTTACCCTATTTTACGCTATATGTATTATACTATGATAGTGTCTGATGTTAGTGATAGGTTAACATAAGCCAGGGCAATCAAGAATAAAAGAATACTAAACAACAAAGTAAACTCAAATATTAAAGAAAGAAAGTACTTCCTTTTATTCTCTTCTTGTTTTAAGGGAGATAAAGACCATATATTCTTTAGTTTTGAAACTATTGTATGTTGATAAGTATATATAATCAACTGTATTCCTATCATCCAAATTATATATTTATAAAATTGATCGTTCTTTATATTCATAATATTTTTGAACTAAGTAGTTGATTGACAGATTGACTGATGAATTAGGAATATTAAAATATCGTTTCATTATTAGAGTCAGAAATCAAATTCAAATATTCCCTGTTAAAGGGTAAGTAAATGAATAACTTATATAGATTATGATTAAGGATGGGTACGATTTCATTTTCCAGCCTATTTTAGTATTCGGATACCAGTACTACCCAGCATGATATCAGGCAAAAATAAAATTCTTAAATGTAAGAATAAAATTTTCAAATTTTTAAGGTATCCAATCTCTTTGTATACTGTATTCAACTTACTTTATTTTTTTTAACTCTATATAACAGAACTAAAATATCATTAGCTATTCATATTGAATAAATATAGATAAGTATTAAAAAATTTATTAATTTATTTACAATATAATTTAATATACATAATTTACTTTATTTCTTAATATTTCGTTTTGGTATTTTCATTATAAAAAAAATAAATTTTTCCTTCTTTTAACTCCAAAATAGCTATAAAATTTCATATGAATCCATCCAATACTGTGGCAGCAACCAAGAGGTTCAAAGCCAAATGAATAATACATCATTAAAGTTGTATGATATATTGTTACATTATGGTAATTATTACTTTTATATTTTAGTATTTTTAGTATACAAAATAGTTTTCTGTGGTTCAATTGATCTAAAAAAAAATAAAATATATTTCACCTATTTGTATTTTCAATATAAGAAAAAAAAATCTGTTCCTTTCAAAGACTTTTACCTTTTTTTTTTCTTATTAAATCCTTTTCCATTTGTTGATAAACCTAAAAAAATTATAATTTAGATCATTTCCTCTATAGTGTTAGTCTGACTAGATAAAATTTTTTGCCAGTGCTTTTCTAAAAAATATTAATCTTAATCCGCATGCTGTATGAAGTAAAAGGACAATAACCAAATCAAATGAAATAAATATTTAATTAAATTTTTTTTGAAAACTTTGGGTATCATCAATTCCATTTGGGTGTATAATTTTCCCGGATTATGTACAATTACTTTACAAGTTGCATCTACACAGGTTATTTTACTTTAAGTTGATTGGGGCAGTTTTCATACTCCGGAGTTGTTTTTACTGTCTTTGTTTCATATTTACAGTCTATAAACTCAAAGCTAATATTAAGATAAATGGGTGCTAGTTTTACTTTCAAGAGCGCACTTTAACAACAAATAACATGGGCCTTCTCCTCAGGTTGACAATATACTGTCATTCCGTGATTACTGTGATACTGTTATGATTTTTTACCATAGTCCGTGCCCTATGTATTATAAAGATGAGACTGGAAATTTGTTTATAAAATTTTGAACGTCAATTAATGCGCGTTCACTATTCTAGGACGTATTGTTTTGATACTAGGAAATTTAAATTTAAAAAAAAATTTATTTATTTATATATACCAATGGTATAAATAAAATACATGGGCACAACTTAAGAGATTTACGTTTATACAATATAAAATCTAATGATTTTGATTTTTCTAAATATACCTTCCTACTATTTTTTTCATAAGTCTGAATAAGAATAAATATTTTTTATTTTATCGATTTACTAAAGGAAAAATCCACGTGCTTTTAGCCCTAGTTTAATAATTCTTAAATAGTCATTAGTTTTAGTTATTATTATTTCTATCGATAATGATTTTACATTATTATTTATACTGTTATCCCCTTTATTTCATCATGGCTAGGGTATAAATTTTAACGTTAGTGAGAGCCCTAATATACTCCCATATTTTGAAACACTTTGCTTTAAAACTAACTCGTTTTACTAAACAATCTTAGCATTTATTATTAATGGTATTATTAGAACTTTATCATTGTTATTAATTTATTTTTATTAATTTTCATTTTGCGACTTCGTCAAATTTTAATCATTTATTTTTATTTATAAAATTATCTCCATGGTATTATTATTATCATCATCTAATCAGCTGTATTTCTGCTGATTTTTGGGGTTGTAAAGAAGAAACCATCTTCTATTTAATATTCAAACTCCATTCTATAAACCTCTGCTGCGGTGGAGATCGGAAAAAAAAGTGGTCTGATTTTTCGGACCAAGAGCAAATGTTAAATATATATCCCCAAAATAAGGGAGGGGGGAGGATCTTTTCGATACCATATAAGCTGTTTCGTTTCCGAAGTTTTTCTAAAACAAATTCTTTTAACATTCTAATGACGAAAGCTAATTACATTTTATTCTTTAATTTAAATAAATGTTATTTATTTTTGTTATATTAAATTAAAATTTAAAATTTAATATATGTATTAATACGGTATGTATCAATATGAACAAAAATTACGATCTGCTGAAAAAGAATTTATAACGTTATTTAAACATAACAGGGGAATTTTTTAGAATTTTTTTTTTATATATGAATCAAATTTAAAAAATCAAATTCTTTTTTAAATATTTTTAGTTATAAGTTTTAATTAGTAAGTTTATTCGCCTAAGCAATAGTTAATAAGTAAATATAATTAGTTAATTAGCTGAATTAAGTAAGTTTAAATTATAGTTTTTTTAAAAAATACAAGCTATTTAATTTTTTTTTTTTTTTTTACATGAAAATAACGAAAATACCAATTCACTGTATTTAAATTTTAAAGAAAACAAATAAAATATATTACATTATTTTTAAGAATATTTTATGGTTCTGTGCTGTTATTAAATTTTTATTATATTATTAAGATAAAAGATAAATATTAAAACAAAAAAATATTTACTTTTTGCGTAGGGACTTTCTGCAGTTAAATTTTGAAGAAAAATAAAACATCAATTTCTGTAATTAGAAAATAAGTAAATAGAGGCAGTTATAGCTGTGAATAGAATATTAAATGTAAGTGAATCGGTCAGATTAAATCAGTTAAAAAATAAAAATCTTGGATAAAAGAAAAAGATTTTGTGGTAGATTGCTGAATGTTTGCTCATTTCAACCCTAAAGCCTTTTATTCTCTTTTGTTTCTTTTTTTTTACATAAATTCTATGGAACGTTAACTACAATAAAAATTTTTAAATAAGTTTAAATTTATAGATACTAGATAGTTTATACTTATTTTTCTAATTAAATGAAATTTGTGATTAATAAGGGTTGTTGCGTCAAGATGTTACTCGTTCAGAAAAAAAAAATATTTCCATTGAAATTTTAAGATTAATAAAGTTTATATAACTCATCCACCTTTTAGAGTAAAAGTCTAAAGTCAGAATTAAAAAATAAAAGTGTTGCAGGTTTCAATAATTTAGCAAAAAATATTGTTGGACGTTGATTATATTTTTTTTCCCAGCTCAATAAAATACTTATTTATATTATTTATTTTTTTTTTCAAGTTCTCTATGATACTATGAACTTTAAAATATGAAGACAGTGATGTAATTTTTTAAATAACTCAAACAAAAAAAAACATCCACTTTCTTTCAGTAAACTATATTTTCTATGGTTTGCAGTTTAGTTCCATTTTTTTTATTTAAAATTTTTTTTTACGATTCATATAAAATTGCAGGTAGTGCCACATTTTTCCAATATACTTTCCCTATATATATATATATATATATATATATATATATATATATATATATATATATATATATATATATATATATATATATATATATATATATATATATATATATATATATATATATATATATATATATATATATATATATATATATATACACAAAACTGTACCTATAAAAAATCTATGAACTTATCAATTAAGGTTTATTATACAGCAGTTACTAGTACTTTTCCTTTGCTTTTTTTTTTTTTTTTTTCTTTTGCAGCTGTTACCAATAGTATCCGAAATTTCCCAAACAAGATGGGTGAGGAGGGGTGGTGGGGAACCTTGCTTTAAAATATACAACTTACATCTCCCTAGCCCAGATCTCATCCACATAAACACACTAATAATTAAATCACAGAGGATGGTTAATTTTCACTCTGAAGAAGCCAAAGAAAAAAAATAAAATAAATCATCACACAATATGTTTGAGAAAGTGTGTGTAAAACATTTACGACTGTGCACAGTGTGTACGTATATTAAACACACACACACACACACAGAAATGGAATTTTCCAATGTCGAAAGTGAGGCTTCACAAGGCTGATTCAACTTATAAAGGAGAAGACTTCAATCACTCTTCGTCCGGAGAATCATTCAGACTACAGTAGGTGCGGAAGACAAGTTCCATAATATTAAAGGAGAGTTTGGGGGAGAAAAATATGGAGATAAGGGGAAGGGGAGGGGAGGGGAGGGGAGGGGAGAGGAGGGGGGGGTAAGAAGTGAAGGGAATTGCAGAATTTCAGATTTTCAAAAATTATCAAAAACACCAACCAAAATATATATATATATATATATATATATATATATATATATATATATATATATATATATATATATATATATATATATATATATATATATATATATATATATATATATATATATATATATATATATATATATATATATATATATATATATATATATACGGTATATATATATATATATATATATATATATATATATATATATATATATATATATATATATATATATATATATATATATATATATATATATATATATATATATATATATATATATATATATATATATATATATATATATATATATATATATATATGTGCAATGTATGGGTGTAAGCCATGGGTAATGAATGCTCAGATTAGGAAAGGATTAGAAGTTTTTGAGATGAAAGGATTGAGTGCTATATGTGGGTTAAGGAGGGTAGATAGAATCAGAAACGAAAGAATAAGAGAGATGTGTGGATGGAAGAGGGAAATAGTGGGCAGAGCGGAAGAGTGTGTATTAAGATGGTTTGGGCATATGTGTAGAATGGATGAGAATAGGATGGTGAGTAGAGTGATGAGATCCGAGATAGAGGGAGGAAGGGGGAGGGGAAGGCCGAGGTGGAGGTGGATGGATGGGGTGAGGGGGAAATATTGGGAAGGAGAGGTTTGAGTGTGGACGAAGGTAGGAGAGTCGCGGAGGACAGAGTGAAATGGAGGGCAGTGGTGAGAGGGGAGGGGAGATAGAGTGTGGATGTGGGTGTGTGTGAGCGAACTGTGACGGGCACCACCCCACGAGAGTGGGAAAGGTGAATGGTAAAATAAAATAAAATAAAATATATATATATATATATATATATATATATATATATATATATATATATATATATATATATATATATATATATATATATATATATATATATATATATATATATATATATATATATATATATATATATATATATATAAAAAAATTAAATTAAAAAAAAAAAAAAAAAAAAAAAAAAAAAAAAAAAAAAGTTATAATAATAATAATAATAATAATAAAAATAGTGTTCATATAAGAGTAAACAAAATGTAGTTTAAAAAAAAGTAAATACTTAAAATATAAAAAAATTTTAAAAAATGTTTTTAGTTTTTATTAAAATCAAATTCTTTTCTAATTTATTTTACAGGTACGAAATAACTTTAACGAGTGAGTAGCCCAAATGCTTCTAAACACGTGTTCAAATGTAAGCAAACATACATTTGAACACCGTAAATCTAATCATCATTAAACCTGCCCCCTTGCGTGAGTCAATCCAATAACTTCCATACCGGACGGATGACCTCAGTCAGACAAGACCTATTTCATGCATTATAGAACACTACAAAAGTCGGAACAGACGAATCCAACTGAAGGAGTGGAGGAAAGTTATGGGGGTGGGGAGTTCAAACTAAGAGCCAAGAGGGGTAAATTGTCTGAAAGGGGAAACCATAGACTAGATTTCTTTGAAAAAAAATTTTTTTTTATTGTGGAGGTGAAAAGGTCTTCAGAAACTTAACTATACACAATGTTTATATAAATGTAATGATAATTAAAATTTTAAGTATTAATTTGTTTGGTTTTTAAGAATAAAAAAATACAATAATAGTTTGAGAAGGCTGGCGAGGAAATTAGAACTAAGCCTCTAATATTTATCAGACTAGTGATACGATTTCAATTTTAAGAAAGAAAATAATTTCATCGCAACTGAAGATAGTTTTAATCATTAAATAATTTAGGCATGAAATAATTTTAAAATTTAAAAACTTTTTTTAAAATTTAAAAGAAAAATTTTCAGTATTTTTACAATGAGATTTCGCAGAGAAAAAATTCCGAGAAGGGGAAACGGAGGGGAAAAAAATGCTCCCACTTAGATTTTAATATACAAGATTATAATCCAAGTCTGAGGACTAACCTTGAAAAAGTTAAATCTTTTGTATATCCTCACTAAGGCAAGAGCAAGAAGCAGGAAGTGGTCACAGTTAGATTAGTTTTATTAAAAAAATTTCTGATGACGAAGCAAGCAAATTTAAAATCTGGTTGATACTTAAGAGTTTAGATAAAAAAATATAAAAAAATCCATGGAGAAAAGGTTGGCTATGTTGAAATAAAGTTGCAAAAGTAGTAACGTCGACTAAGCAAAATTTAGACTGAAAAAAGGTAGAGTTAAAATGAGTAATAATACCATAAGAATCCTAAAATCTTCATTAACAATTGATCCATGTGTGTGTCAGCTACTCACTTAGCTAACGCTAACTTTCGCTGGTTGAAGACAGATGATCACCTCGCACTACAACTACAAGGTTCACAATCCAAAGGACGAATCAAAATGTAATCACAATTTCACTTTATTGGAACACTTCCATAACTTGCATAATATATATATGAGACTTTCGTTGTAATTCCAAAGAGTTGAATTTAATTAACATTTTTAAACTAAATTTAAATATACAAAGATTTTTTTATTATCATTATTATTATGAGAAAATATCAAGGGGAATTATAAAAATAAATATATAAAATAATAAAATTTTAAAACAATTTAAATGGGTAACTTTCTTATTTTTTAAATTTTGGTTATAGCTTTTATTTTGACGGTGAACATCATTATTTTTCTCTAATAATTTGAATTTTTTGTTTTTAATGTAAACAATTATTGTTTCCTAAATAGGGTTACTAACTATATATATATATATATATATATATATATATATATATATATATATATATATATATATATATATATATATATATATATATATATATATATATATATATATATATATATATATATATATATATATATATATATATATATATATATATATATATATATATATATATATATATATATAATCCGTTTCAGCCTCAGAAATACATATCCTTAAATAGTGACAAATAACACTAAATTAAATAAATCCGTAGTGTAATTTACCTTTGTTGTTTATAGTTGCTGGCACAGGTGGATGGTGAAAGAGGAGAGGAAGGTGAGGAAACTACTGCTTTGAAGGAATCCCTTTTCATGAAAACACTTGTCAACTCTGATTCGGAATTTTTTTTTCTCTCTTCTCTTCACCTTTTTAGGTGGTTCCATTTCTGGTTTTCACACAAGAAAATTTTCTATAGAAATTTGTCTTTTTCTTCGCTGCAGAATTTTTCTGAAGTAAGACATCGCATTGTCATATAAAATGTTCATTGCTGTATTAGTTACAACTTTGTTAGGGTGATGTTTTTCAATAAATTCCTGAATGTACTTTATCTGAGCACTAGTAATTTTCTCCAATTCCTCCTATTCCTTTGACGAATGATCCTCTTGTAGGGCCTTCATTTTCTTACTCTGCAACTCAACCTCTTTTGCTGTGGCGCCTGACATATCGAAAGCCTTCGATAGTGTCTGGTACAAAGCTTTGACTTCTAAACTTCTCTTTCGGAATCTATCCTTCTCTCTATGACTTTTCTGATTTCCTTTCTGGTCGTTCTATTGCAGCTGCTGTAGATGGCCACCATTCTTCCTTTAAATCTATAAATAGTGGTGTTATACAACTGGGGATAATAAGCTCAACTTGTGTAAGCATGCGTTATTGTCCGTTCCGACTACATTCATAGGAACAGTCAGAATATTTAAATAGTTTTATTTTTTTTTTATTTACTCCTTTTTAAGGGATTTTAGTAAGTCAATCGGAATCAAACCTCAATCCTCAGAATAAGCCTACATTTTATGTCCTTTAGTGTCTTCTACCGGTATCCTAATACCGTTCTTAATATACTTACACTTTTTTTATATAACAGCCATACTCAGTTCCAATGAAGAAACCTGTATAGGTAGCTTTTCTAGATGTTTTATCAGTTTTTTTTTAAATTATTCCCGTCGCTCCCACGATAACTGGGACTATCTCCATTCTATCTATGTGTAAGCATATGTGTTTTTAAGTGTCTTTTATAATTAGTTTCATAGGAACAGTTAGAACATTTAAATAATTTTACATTTGTGTGCGTAAGTCTGTGTGCTTTTAAATTTCCTTTATGATTACATTCATAGGAGCAGTCAGAACATTTAAATAGTTTTACATTTGTGTGTGTAAGCATGTGTGCATTTAAGTTTCCTTTATGATTACTTTCATAGGAGCAGTTAGAACATTTAAATAGTTTTACATTTGTGTGTGAAAGCATGTGGGTTTTTAAGTGCGTTTTATGATTAGTTTCAAAGGAGCAGTCAGAACATTTGAATAATTTTACATTCGAGTGTGAAAGCTTGTGTTTTTTTAAATCTCCTTTATGATTAGTTTCATAGGAACAGTCAGAACATTTAAATAATTTTACATTTGTGTGCGTAAGCATATGTGTTTTTAAGTGTCCTTTATGATTACATTCATAGGAGCAATCAGAACATTTAAATAATTTTTACGCTTGCATGTATAAGCATGTGCGTCTTTAAAGAATCTTTTCTATTACACTCATAAGAGCAGTCAGAACATTTAAATAATTTTATATTTGTGTGTGTAAGCATGTGTGATTTTAGGCTTCCTTTTTGATTACATTCATAGGAACAGTCAGAACATTTAAATAGTTTTACATTTGAGTGTGTAAGCATGTGTACTTTTAGGCTTCTTTTATCATTACTTTCAAAGGAACAGTCAGAACACTTAAATAATTTTACATTTGAGTGTGTAAGCATGTGGGTTTTTAAGTGTATTTTATGATTAGTTTCATAGGAACAGTCAGAACATTTAAAAAGTTTTACATTTGTGTGTGTAAGCATGTGTCTTTTTAAGCTCTCTTTAAAATTACATTCAAAGGAACAGTCAGAACATTTAAATAATTTTAAATTTGAGTGTGAAAGCATGTGTGTTTTTAAGTGTATTTTCTGATTAGTTTCATAGGAGCATTCAGAACATCTAAAAAGTTTTATATTTGTGTGCGTAAGCATGTGTCTTATTAACAGTTCTTTTCGATTACATTCATAGGAACAGTCAGAACATTTAAATAGTTTCACATTTGTGTGTGTAAGCATGTGTCTTTTTAAGTTTCCTTTTTCATTACATTCATAGGAGCAGTCAGAACATTTAAATAATTTTACATTTGCGTGTGTACGCATGTGTACTTTTAGACTTCCTTTATAATTACATTCATAGGAGCAGTCAGAACATTTGAATAGTTTTTCATTTGTGTGTGTAAGCATATGTTTATTTAACTCTCTTTTAAGATTACATTCATAGGAACAGTAAGAACATTTAATGTACCTTTATTTTGCTGTGAGTCAGCATATGATTTCTTAATCTTGATTTGAAATTGGCATTCATAACTGCAATGAACGCACTTAAACTTTCTTTTGATGTGAGTATTCAAATGAGTCTTCAACTCATCTTTGCTTTTAAAACTAAATTTACAATTTCTGCAACTGAGGTTTTCCAGATGATAATTTTTAATGCTATGTTGATGCACAACTGACCTTTGAGGTTTGCTTCTTGAAGTATTTTTCACTTCTAAATCTTCTTCTCCTTCGCCAGCATTCATGTTAAGACTCTGTGCAAAACAAATGAAAAAGGTTATAAGAATGTTTACAAAAATTCAAATACTTTTATTAATATCTTCTATTCGTCCATTTTTACCAAATTTTTGGTTTTTCTAAAAATTAAGACAAAAAATGTTCAATTCGTCACTTTAAGTACCATACCTCAAATAATTTTTGAAAGAAAATAACATCACCATCTAAGTTTTCTTAAGATTTCTGAAGGTATCTTTTGTTGTAACTAAATATTTAAATGTCAGCAATGTAAAAAGAGTCCATCTTTGTAGCTGTCATTTGTTTTTCGACTTTTACATGGCATTTTATATAAATTTTTTACATTTATTTTAACAAATGTTAAAATATAATCAAATTTTCAATTTTTTAATAAATTTTACATTTTTAAAAATAAAATTTAAATAAAATACTTGTACGTAGGTAAATCATTATAATTAAGTCTATTAGAAAACACTTTCTTCAGTTATAATAATAATAATAATTAATAGGTTTTATTATTATTATTTTTTGAAACAAACAATTCTCTTACAAGAATCAGTTAAATATTTTGAGAACACAACTGCCAAGTTAAATAAGAATCAGCTAACTAAACAATCTATTTTTGGAAAACCCACTCTATTGTGCAAATCTTAAGATTCTCTAAAAATGGTCAAAAAATTATCTTCCAAAAGTACCACTCATCTAAATTTTAAGAATGAGTTACAACGAACAGAATAAAAAGGTAATTTTTTGGGGGGTGGCAGAAAGATATTTGGAATCTGGCAGAGGAATTCTGATCTTGATAGAGTTTAGATGAAACTTATAACTCAGGTTTTTTTGTTTGCATGTTGATTTATTAGAATTTTAAATCTGGTTCTATATGCAGTTTTTTGATTCTACAAAAATAAATATGAAAACTTCCCAATATCACAGATATATGAAGGTGATTTGTTTGGCTTGTAATCAAAAGTTATTTGGTATTATAATTTACCCCCTTTGGTAGACTAAAATTTGAAAATCCTTTTTTTTAACGTAGCTAAATTTCAAAAAAAAAAAATTTAATTTAGCATTACATCACTTTAAAAACAACAATAATGATAATATTTTTTTTTTTTTTTTTGAGTGTGTGCACAGGTGCTGTCGCTGCACACTGGGAAATCCAACACTAGTGACGGCACCTAAACTAAATAAAGAAAAGAAATCATTAACTGAAGCATGTTAAATTTTATAAATTGCAAATTTATTTCCCAAGAAATGCATAGATGTTGGAGTTTCTGATAAAATGTGCGACAGATGGTCATCAAAGGGAATGATCGTCAAATCAAGAAAGAACTTGTTTCTGGAAGCCGTTATTTAGTACATTCAATAAGGAGATGGTGAATTGAAAGAACATGGTACAGACAGATCAAGCTCGGACTTCCCTCGACATGAAGGGATTGTGTGTAAGATGAGTGTGACCAATGTTAATAGGGCCAATATGACCACCTTGTGAAGACTTAGATGGCACCTAAAGGGCCATTTACCAAGGGTTTTACTCTTCGAAGTTTGGCTCCTCGTATGTCTTCCACCCACCCAACATTTTTGCCAACAGTTGGTAAAACTTTTCTTGAGAATGGCGTAATAATCAGTTATGGGAATGGGTCTCCGGCCAAGCTCCGCAGAAAGATAAGTCCAATTCTATTTCCTTGAAATAGCTGACATGAGAGCTGCTCTTGTCACCATGCTTGCTACCTGGGACACCAACATGTAATTGAACCCAGCAATTTAGAATATTTTCTTTCAAATATGGAACCAGACAAGGTACTTCTGAAGGATAAAAACCAAAGAGCATCTGGAGGACCTATTTTGGAGTGGAAGGAGAGTGCTCTTAGAATAAGATGATTATGTACCATTCATCAATATTGAAACCTAATATCTTGTAAACACCAACTCTGCGATGAATATTGACGTATATGAAGTAAGAGTATGTGACAGGGTACGATCTCGAAAACAGCAGATGTACCTACCCAATTGTTAGTTTTGGAGTCATCAATGAAAACCACAAGAGAGACTTCGTGAGCCGTATAGTGGGAGAAGTCTGCTTTTTTTGAACAGGGCTGGGTGGCAGTTGGATTTCAAAACTGACAAAGAAGGTCGTAAACACCAATAAGGGCGGATATAATCACAGTGCACAGTTCTTGTCGTACGTGTCGTACGCCACCACACACGGCGATTAGAAACATTTAGGTAATCGAAAATAGTAGACACAACTAATGCAAATGACCACAAGGCTGCACAAAGGGAAACCTCGTCAAGAAGGGATGTAATAACTAGGGATGGGCCAGATAATAAATTTGCCAGATAACCAGATGACAGACACAGTGTATCTGGAAAAATTTCAAAACCAGATACCGGATATCCAGTTTTTATTATCCGACCGAATATCTTAAAGTAATTGCTAATATATATATATATATATATATATATATATATATATATATATATATATATATATATATATATATATATATATATATATATATATATATATATATATAATGGAAAAAAAATATTTCAAAAGTAAATGAAAAAACAATAGTTAAAGGTAACTAAATATTATTTACACATGTCAGGTGGAACAGCGGCTCTCTTTTGCTAAATAGTAACAATAATGGTGTCAAGGGTTTGGGTTTGATGAGAATACATTCGTGGTTTAAGTAGCCCCACATAAAAAAAAATCACAAGGACATAGAGTGAGGCCAGAGGACCCCAACATCGCCACACAATGAGATCAGTCGATCTAGAAATTTAAAAACAGCAATGATCTTTGAGCTGAATATGTTGTAGCTCCTTGCTGAAACAACACACTACGTTCTTCAAACTCTGGATTTTCGAGATGTGACCTTAAAAAGTTTTTGAGCATATAGATGTAACGGACAGAGGTTAAGTTTTCAGAAACACCACTCGTCTAAGAAATAAGGACCATGATGCCAACATCTGCAACGACAATGCCACTGTAAAACTTATGCCATGTTGGAGGTGATTGTGGGCAAATCAATGGACCTATACGTGACAATAGTTGATATAGGTTAAGTATCCTTGATGGGTTTAACTCTTTTTCACGCCGGGTTAAGGATAATAGTCGTTCCCAGTCTGAGAGTTTCAAATCCAGGGGAAAGGAAAAGAGAAGGTCGCGAAAGAGCGAGATGTGGCGAGTTACAGTGGAGTTATAACTGGCATCTGAGTTAGAATACTTTCCAAAGATGTTGGCAGTATGGCCGAAACAAATAACAAATGGGTAACAGCAGAAGACTCAGGAGCAATAGCAGTTTTGGTCAACGCATCGGCAGTGTCAACGTTTCCATTTGAGCCACCAATGAGAGATGATAGTCGCGATAGGGATTCTAGACACGGTGCATATACCAGAGAGACTAGCAATCTCTGTAGTCTTAGAGGTATTTCTTATGTAGTTCGGGTTGAAAGGATCGAAATGGTACCTTGGGAAAAGGAAACATTCCAATTTTGTACTTTGACCCCTGGAAGAAGCACAAACAAGGAGGTAGTAGCCATTAGTCACCGGCGTCACCTACGGGTCTGAAGTGCCGACGCAACTTTAAAAGCCCCGATTAGTTTGAGAGTCAACTGAAGTGAAGTCGGAGCTCAAATAAAAATATTGAGGGAATCAGGCGTCATCAGGTATGCGAGAACCAAAATGAAATTAGTTGGCGGGCGGTCACACGTTAAGGTTTTGATTTCAAAGAGGACATAAGTATTTGACGCCTTTCCTAATTTAAGAAGATGTAGAGGGAGCAGGAGACGGCAGGGTAGCAAATTCTGTATTTTTATATTCATTGTTATACGGGTTGGAATAAGCGCGTCCGCCCAATGGTTGGAATAGCAAATGGAATGTGGGATTCGGAGAATCTCCACATCAGCATGGGCTACGGAGCTACTGCCTATTCCTGGATTAAGAGATGACGATGAAAGGGCGGGTGGGATGTCAGTCAAGAGATGGTGTACGCCTCTTTTTTTTAAAATGATACTTTTGAAGTTAGACACAACATAAGAAAAAATCCTTCTGTCATCAGCACAGAGTGTTGATGACAGAAAATTAATAATAATAATGAATGTAAAGTTATACCATCCTTGCAGCACAACATTGAATGTAAAGTTATACCATCCTTGCAAACAACATCTGAAAACACGGCCACCCAGTATCTAGAACTCAGATATCCACCCTCCCTGTAGCCCCACCCTTTAATGCGGGAAGCGGGTGTGGCCTCGGAAAAAAAAAACAAGGAACTTAGAGCCCGGGTCTCTTCCATGTACTATATGGCATGTTGAGTGATAAACAAGATTTACACACAAGGGCAGAATATCCTCCCTGGTAGTTGGCGACAGTTCTGGTGCCCTACAATGTGCAGCCTGGTCAAAGACGAGAAGGACCAGTTTTTCTCCTGTACACTCACCCACAAGGGAAGGAAGTTGAGGTGGAAACAAGACCAGCGCAGTAAAAGCGGCATAACAGCCAAGACAGGGAAACTCCCAGAAAGAGTAGTAATACGTACCACAGTACATAAAGGAAGGAAGGGGAAAAAAAGAATATTACATAAGAGATTATAAAAGAATAATTAAGGTAGTACAAAAACATCAAGAAAGCAATAAGGATGAAAATAAGAATGATAATAAGAAAAATAATAATAAAAATTAAGGTAATTGAAATAATAACTGAAGAGGAAGGAAAGAAGTGAAATAAGAAGGTAGCTCTTAAAAGACACCTAAATGTCTGGGTCCCTCTCTACTACATGAAGGAGGGGGATAATAATAATAATAATTAATAATAATTAATAATTTTTCATAAGTTTATATGTATTTTGACTTTAATTCCTTGTGACTCAATTTCTTGAGAAGCAATGAAGGAAAATTTGATGTTAAAAATATGAGCAAAATATTCCTCTTCGTCTGATTCAAAATGTGCTTCTAAACATTTTACATTTACTTTATTTAGCAATGAAAAAAAAAATTATCAGACTCATAAATTTCTGTTAAAGAAATTGGATTAATAATAATAATGATATAATAAAAAAGAAAAGTATGCATAC
This sequence comes from Armadillidium nasatum, assembly GCA_009176605.1. NCBI lineage: Eukaryota > Metazoa > Arthropoda > Malacostraca > Isopoda > Armadillidiidae > Armadillidium > Armadillidium nasatum. The sequence goes on along the minus strand of SEYY01024841.1, from coordinate 4,071 downwards.
TATTTCCTTAATTAAACACCTGTTTCTAAGGTGAGTAAAAACCAATTACACAAACGACCTAATTATAATAATAAATGACTTAACATACCCTTACATGTGGAGCATTAAACTTCTTCATGATCATTTCAGGATTTTCTGATTTTATGACCTGTTCTTTTTCAATCCCAAATTCTATCTCTGATTCTCCTGCGTCTGACTTTATAGTAAAAGGTGTCATTTGATCTAATTCTTCTTTTTTACTTTCTGGTAAAGAGATTTTTGATTCAATATGAAGAAAGCTCTGAAAAACAATTTAAGTAACTTTATGGATACAAAACAATGAAAAAGAAAATCCAGCTAAATGGCACTAACAACACAAGAAACAGAAAGGGCTAGTCAGATTGAAAGAAAAAGAAAAAAAAATCAGAAAAATTATGAGATTTTTCCAAATATATTTTACTTTAAATTTCTTAAATACTTCAAAACATTTTTCATTTATTTTTCACTTCTTAATAAAATAGTTTGTCCGAAAAAAAAAAAATGTTTGTATTTGAAACCTCAAACCACAAGTGTTTCTAAATTAATATCAAAGCAGCTAGCAATTCTGTTTCAAGTTGAGAGTTTTTTTTCACTTTCTTCTGTGTTGTTACTCCAACAGTATAAAAGTATTATCAACCCTTGTATAGAGTAGTACTCTTCTTGCATCTGAGAAAGGATGGGGTTCCCGTTTCACCAATCTAAGTGGGAGGGGGCATAAGTCCCTCATTTTGACACTTTTCTAACTTTCTACTGTTCATAATGTAATGTTTCTAACTTCTTTTTAAGTCATTCTACATTTATTTTGCTTTTTATTTGGAAATTCTTTATTTTATTTATTTATTTTTTTGCAATGATTGTAGATGACCACTGTTAATCCTTTAAATCAATAAATGACATCAAATTTAACAAACTGTTTATATAAATGATAATTTTGGATATTTACATTTGAGAATTTATTTTTAAGTCTTGCAGATTGTCATACAATCCTTTATAGTTTGATCTTTTATCTGATTAGGATTTACTAACAATTTAAAATATGACATTTAATTAAATTGGATTTTATTTGGTTGCATAAGATTAATTAAGCTGTATTTCACTTTGTGAGATTAAACCACTGATCATTCTTTATTTACAGCAGTGCTTGTGTTTCTCAAATTCTTTTCTCGCCTCAATTCTTTCTACTTTCATTAATGGAGTTGTAGAAGCTATGCATAATTATGTTGTTGATTTCATCTAAAATTAATCCATTTATTCAGAAAATCATTTCATACAACTGATAATAACTAATATTTGGGGGAAGACCTTGGAAGAACTGGTCACTAGTTTGTCAGAGAAAAATTAGTTCTTTTCAATATCTCAAAGACTCACTTTCTTCAACAATTTCTCACACATCTTATTAAACACAAAGGAAAACTTTCTACATCCTCAATATATGTGGGATTTCCATTTCTAGAAAAGTTCAGTTTCTCTCCCAAAATAAACTTTCAAGGAGTTAGGCATCTCTGAAATGCATTCAGAATTTCACCTCACCTGAGGTCTCATTCATAATTACA
>SEYY01024840.1:50000-54325 GCA_009176605.1 Armadillidium nasatum | reverse complement strand
AAACAGAAGATACAAAGAAGCTCAGGTTTCAAGTGGAACTTGAATTTGTTCAATGCTTGGCAAATCCAAATTACGTTAATTGTATGTTGTCTTTAGTAGTATTTTGTTATATATATATATATATATATATATATATATATATATATATATATATATTATATATATATATATATATATATATATTATATATATATATATATATATATATATATATATATTTTGTGTCTATGTGTTTAATTAAAGGTATAATTATAAATTCTAAAGTTTTTTTTGGTTGTTATTCTTTTAAAAAAAAATTATTTTTTATTATTTTAAAGTTTTTTTTCATTATTATTACTTCATAATTTTTTTTTTTTTATGTTATAGTTTTTAATTATATGTAAATTTTTCAGTATTGTTACAGTCTTTATTCTTCCTTGAAATCTGTATGAAACTTTTTTTTTTCCTTTCAGTTTTAGCCCAGAGAGGATATTTCAAAGAAAAAACCTTTATTAATTATTTAAAGTACCTTCTCTATTGGAAAGAACCAGAATATGCCAAGTTTTTAAAGTAAGTATATATATATATATATATATATATATATATATATATATATATATATATATATATATATATATATATATATATATATATATATATTATATATATATATATATATATATATATATTAGAGATGGGACGATTAATCAGAATCGGGATCTGCATCGGCATCGGAATCAGAATTTTTCTTCAAGTTTTCTGATTCTTACGTTTCTGGTTATTTTAAAAATTTAAAGCATTTTACAAAGTAAAGGCCAAATACCAACTATATATATATATATATATATATATATATATATATATATATATATATATATATATATATATAATATATATATATATATATATATATATATATATATATATATATATATATATATATATATATATATATATATCCACCCCTTCCCCGTCACCACTTGGGAGTTGGTGGCCTCCAGTGATGGGTTGGCGTCACCAGAACTCTGCAATAGTCTTGTTCTGATGCATCGCTGTATTCAATCCAATTTCCACTTTGTTGAACATCACCTCTCTTCTTCTAGACCTCATCTCTTGTTCGGGACCGAAACTCAGGTGCTTAGGCATTCTGACAGCAAACCCTACTCTTGTTTCCTCATACTTTCTCTATCCTCAATTTTCAGCCAAAGGCGGTTGTTCTGCATATAAACAACGATGTTGATTGTTTTCATGTCTCTAATTTGGAGTTTTCCGAATTTCCCCTCCATTTAGCTTAAGCTCACTTGCTATGACTAAATTCATTTGTTCTGTTTATTTATCTCCTAATTCTACTGACTACCCTAAATTCTTTGACTATCTAACCTCCAAAATAGAACACATTCTCTCATCTTCTTTCTCAGAAATCATCACATTAGGTGATTTCAATGTTTACAATTGCCAATGGCTTTCTTCTTGCTCTCATGATATAGGCTGTGAACGTACCTTCCATTTCGCTATCCAAAACGATCTCGAGCTGTTGGTGCAGCTCTCTCTTCGTATCCCTGGTCATCTAGGTCACTCTAGGATATGAAGCTAACATTTTAGAAATTTTTCTAACTTTTAATCCTTATTCTGTCAATTCTGTCCACCTCTGAGTTTGTCCGATCACCGTTCCATTTATGAGCTGTTGCCTGTTCTGGTTAACTCTACTCTTTGTGTTTTAGTACTAATAATTTACCTTTTTTGTTTTAGTACTACTAATTTACCTCAGTATTGGGATACACAAATGTTCAACCGATCCTGATGAAGGGTAACCATTCTGAACCTTCTGACTTACCCTGTAGCTCTCACCTGTATTTCTAAAATTCTTTAAAGTTTCCATAACTCTTATTTCCAGAATCATCTGGAATCTTATTCCCTTCATTCAGATCACCATTATGGCTTTTGAAGTTCTGGAGCAACTGGTGATATTACTCCCTATTTCACTAATTTGTGGTCTTCTGCCATTGGTAACTTTGGGGAGACTTGTGTGATGGCGCTTGGCATAAAGGGTTTTAATGAGGTAGTACACGCTTTATTTCTCCATAAGCTCCCTTCCTTTCTTACTCTTGTCATGATTTCTCTCAGATTATTCCATATCTGATCCTGTCTATGGAGCGACCTCTTCCTCATTTGTGGTGTTCATCAATGTTTTTGCGTTATCTCGAACTTATTCTTTCTTCTCATCAACAACCTTTTCAACTGTACTTCTAACTTTTTCTATATTTATACCGACTACTCGACTTAACTCCATTCTTCTACTCATTTACGGTTTCCTCTTTTACATCTTGAGTTGCATCTCTTCATCGACTCTGATTTTATTCTTTCCATTCTGGATAGGGTTTTCCGATGTCATTGCCTCAACCTTGTGAAATTAAACTTTTCAAAACTTCGACTCCAAATCTCCTTCTCAAAGACACCTCTCAATGTTCCTATTTTCTTGATATTCACCTTTAAGCAACATTGAACATTCTTCGTCTGAACATAATAAATTGTCTCAGAAACCCCTTATCGCAACAGTTGCTAAGGTACCCTCTAGGAAGGTGGGTGTTCTGTTAAGGTTGCTGGAATTTTTTATTTCCAAACAATTATTTTAGTTATATAAGGGTTTCGTCTACTCTTGTGTGTAGTGTTGTTCACGCATTTGAGTAAAGGGACTGATCCCACTTCATTTTTTAGTTAGGGTTAAGCTTAAGGATAAAGGACTGTAAACTGTCCCCTATTTCCAAGCCCCTTTAACCCTCTTATCTATTCGATGTAAGATTGGCGCACTCTCTTTTTAGTAGGTATAACGTCAGATGCTCTTTGGAATTGATGTCTCGCGTTCCACTATCATTTCGTCCCCCTCGTAGCACAAGCGGTGCTCAGCTTCGCATGAATTTTGTGTGAATATTGGAACTACACTCTTTCTTGTTGTGGTGCTTACTCCTTTTACTGTCACCTTTACTCTGAAACTCTCTGCCTTCATCTGTTTTTCCTACCCCATTTAATCTACACCTAAGATGTTTGTGTTTGACTTTTAAACACCAATATATTTCCACCAGACATAGCTATAACTTTACTAAATCTTTTTAAATCTTTTCAGATTCTCTTTTGCTCTGAAATACTTTTCTTTTGAACTATTCTTTAAAACATATTTCAATTTAAAGCTGAAAATTCTTATATTCCTTTCTTTTTGAATTTTTTTTTCATTACTTTACAGGTATCCTATGTGCTTATATTATTTGGATCTTCTGCAGTACGAAAGTTTTAGAAAAGAGATTATAAATGCTCAATGTTGTAAGTTCATTGATGATCAAATGCTTCTTCATTGGCAGCATTACACTAGGAAGCGCATGAAGTTCATAGGTATATCAGGACTCCTATCTGAAGAGGACTCGGATTCATCATCCTCCGCATCTGATACACCAGTATCCCAAGCTTTATCAGAGCCATCCGCAACGTCTAATGTGATTAATGGTAATGCACACAAAATTTAGTGAACTATTTTGAAAGTTATTTGTTGGTTTCCACTAACTGCCTTATTGAATAGTCTTTGAATTTTAATTCTCGTAAAGATGCCTGATAAAATAATTTTGAGATTTTACGACAGCATTATTCACGAGTCAGACTTGAAACTCCTTGAAGGCAGGAATTGGCTTAACGACTCATTAATATCTTTTTGGTTTGAACATCTTCATCACAATGTGTTCTACGGTCGATCTGATTTACTTTTTATTAGCCCAGAAGTAACACAACTTATCAAAATGGGGGATCAGTGTGAATTGCCCCTCTTTCTGGATCCCTTAAATGCGAGGTATAGAAGATACATTTTCCTGCCAGTAAATAACAATTCATCGTTAGTTTCGTCCGGCGGAAGTCATTGGAGTCTCTTGGTTTACAGTAAATACGACCAGAAATGGTTTCATTACGATTCTCAAAAAGGCTCTAATTACAGAGACGCAAGGTCACTCGTTTACCGAATAAATTCTTACATGAATAGATATTCTTCGGCAACTTTGGAGGACGCAGAGTGTTCACAACAAGACAATAGCTATGATTGCGGTGCTTTCGTCATGTTGCATGCTCAGAAGGTAGCTGAAAATGCGACAAAAAGCTTGGACTTGGGTACTTGTTTAGTCCAGCGTTCAGAAGCCTATAAAATGAGGGAAGTTATTTTTGATCTTATAAACAGACTAAAAAGATAGGATTATTAATTTATTGGTTTTAGTTTAATAAAATTATTAACTTATTGGTATTAATGTAATAAACTAGCATTATTTACATTTTATTATATTATATATATATATATATTATATATATATATTATA
>SEYY01024840.1:35000-37500 GCA_009176605.1 Armadillidium nasatum | reverse complement strand
CTTTTCTTCATTTTCTTCACACACTTTAAGAGTTGATCTATTATGAAGATTCCTCAAAATAGTAAAAAATCATATAAATTTCTACTTCAAAATCATTTCCTTGTTTTCAAACATTTTATTCCTGGTATCTATTCAAATTACTATCAAAAATTTATTCTAGATTTAGCCAAGCAGGGCATTTTTTAGGCTCTACACCTCACAGCTTCTGTGTGTTGGCCAACCCTAAGTTATATCAAATTTTTTTTCTTTCTATCAACACCCATTTTTCAAAAAAGCCATGATTTCCTTTTTTATCACCATAGCTATTTCCAGATTTGCGTCCTTTCATCTTTTACATTTGCACTATATTTATAGTAACGATTTACAATTATTTTAATCGTTTTTTATTTACAAAGTGATTTTTATCCTTTGTTAAAGGCAGAGCTTTAATTAAATTATCATCTCAATCAGCATCGGTTTCATACTCTTAAATTAAATTACCGGTAACATAAGCAATGCACCCATTTGATTTTCTCTCAATCTTTAACAAGAGAACGTTCACTTCCGTACCCCCGAATGGTCTTCCATATTAAAATAATGATAAATATATTTGATAATGGAAAAGATGCTTCATAAATCTAGGGTCACACTCCTCAGTATTGCAGTAACTTTTTCTCTTTATATTTTCAATCTTGTTACACACTTTACATTTTCCACTTTTTCAATATTTTTGAAAAATTTTTTGAAATGAGTTTTAAAAATAAGGGGAAATGAAAAGAAAAACTGGGGAAATGAATGTGAAAAAAGATATGAAGTCTCAAAATTTCATATTTATAATGTAAAATTAAACCTTACTGTCAGATATTAATTTATTATCATTTTTTATAGGCTTATGGTATTGAAGTAGTATTTTTTCCCTATTTCACCAATCACGTGTCCGGGGCAATAGGTGTAGGAACCCTCTGCAGACAGATGTTAGAATTCCATTCATGTGTAATGCATTTGTATTTTCAAAATATTTTTTCCTATTTTAAATGAAATAGAGTAAGTAAAATTACAGTATTATAAGAAAATTATAATTACAAAATAATTTTTTTTAATTATTTTTGGAGTTGGGGGGAGTTGTGAAGGGGTTCAGCTAATCTTTTTAAACTTTTTTTTTTCAATTTACAAAATATTCCGACATTTTCATTGAAATCGGCTTGTCGCATATATATATATATATATATATATATATATATATATATATATATATATATATATATATATATATATATATATATATATATATATATATATATATATATATATATATATATATATATATATATATATATATATATATATATATATATATATATATATATATTATATATATATATATATATATATATATATATATATATATATATATATATATATATATATATATATATATATATATATATATATATATATATATATATATATATATATATATATATATATATATATATATATATATATATATATATATATATATATAATATATATAATATATATATATATATATATATATATAAGTAGGAAAGGTGAAAATGAAATAAATAAAATAATAAATAAATAAATATAATATATATATATAATATATATATATATTATATATTTATATATATATATATATATATATATATATATATATATATATATATATATATATATATATATATATATATATATATATATAATATATATAATATATTTATATATATAATATAATAATTTTATTCCTAATACGTTATTAATTTCTTTTTCTTTTTTTAATTTCCAGACATGTAATATAATTCTTTAGTGGAATAAAGCCTTTAAATGAAGGGTCTTTTTATTATTCTAATTCACTTCACTCAAAAAAGATGTTTATGTAATTTGTCATTCGTATTATCTTTATTTACCTTTATTTATTTATATAATTTTTAGAACATTAATAGTGAAGAGATCCCAATCGTTGATTTAGTCGTTATTATCACGTTGAAAGAATGAATGTGTAACAATCATAGACTTTATGGTAGCAACACAATATTGACATTTAAGCTAATTATTATTTTATTTATTTTTTTTTTTTTTTTTTTTTTTTTTTTTTTTTTTTTTTTTTTTTTTTTTTTTTTTTTTTTTTTTTTTTTTTTTTTTTTTTTTTTTTTTTTTTTTTTTTTTTTTTTTTTTTTTTTTTTTTTTTTTTTTTTTTTATTTTTTAATTAATTATTAATTTATTAATTAAAATACATTTGGGCATCTTAAGATATGCCATCTCATTCAAATACATATCTAAAGTTTTCAATATAAAACTCTTCAATAAGAGTTTTTGCAAATAAGAAAAATAAAGTTAATATTTTTATTACTATTTTACATTAAATTAAAATAGGACAATGGTAGAATTTAATAACATAATTAAAACTGCATTATTTTTATAAAATATTTTATTAATAACTGAGTAAATTATTAACTGTACAATTATATATATATATATATATATATATTATATATA
>SEYY01024840.1:7500-10000 GCA_009176605.1 Armadillidium nasatum | reverse complement strand
CCATGGTAAATAATTTCATCTCTGTCTTCCTACTTCAGTCTTCCCTTCTTGTTAGAAACCTGCTCTCATTCAGCCTGCGTTGAAGAAGAAGGAGCCATCTCAAACCACTAACTACCATCCTATTTCTTTAACCTCCGTTCTTTCTAAAGTTTTCGAGCCTATCCATACCAGGAAGATTTGAAAACATTCCAATTCTTCTAATCTTATCTCCGATCGCCAGTACGACTTTCGTAAATCAAGGCTCTATTGGTGATCTTTCACTTCTCTTAGACTCTTGGTCCAGCTCTCTTCAACATTTCGGTGAATCTTTTCTGTGGCGCTAGACAAATCGAAAGCCTTCGATAGAGTCTGGCACAAAGCTTAGATTTCTAAACTTTCCTCTTTAGGAATCAATCCTTCTCCATGTTATTTTCTCTCCGATTTTCTTTCCGGTCGTTCTAAAGCTGCTGTTGCAGACGGTTACCGTTGATCCTTTAAATCTAGTAATAGCGGTGTTCCTCAGGGTTCTGTCTTATCTCCAACACTTTTCTTATTTTTTATTAATCGCATTCTCTCCCATACTTTATCAACTACCCATTCCTATGCAGATGACTCCACCCTTCATTATTCCTTTCAGTTTGAAAGACGTCCCTCTGCGCAGCAGTTTATTAACAAAGAATCGTGTCCTAGGAGCAAATAACCTCAGATCTGTCTCGTATTTCAAACTGGGGGCAGAAAAAACATGGTCATTTTCAATGCCTTAAAAACTCAATTCCCCCATCTCTTTACTCGACACAACTTTCCACACAACTATGACATCTTCTTCGAAACACACACAATTCGAACCTTCATCTGTTCTTAATATTTCCGGTGTTTCTTTTTCTTGTGATTTTTCTTGGACGGATCACATTACTTCTCTTTCTAAAATAACTTCTAAGAGGTTGGGTGTTCTGAGGTGTCTTCAGAATTCCTTCACGCCACCTCAATTGCTTTCTCTTTGTAGGGGTGTTGTTTGCCCCTGTATGGAGTACATTTGAGGTAGTTCCACTCCTAAAGCTCTCGTTGAAAAAGCGGAGTCTAGACCTTTCGTCTATATCTTATATAATCATATATATATATTATATATATATATATATATATATATATATATATATATATATATATATATATAGTATATATATATATATATATATATATATATATATATTATATATATATATATATATATATATATATAAGAATAAAAAGAAAGAAAACGTTTATGTAAATAGTCAGCTGTTAAATATATAAATATTTGTTTTGTTTTTGATATATTTATTTTATTATTCATTTGTAAAAGCAAACTAACATTAGAGAAAAAAAACAAGATACTTTTAATTATTCGATTTAAAATTGCGCAACAACAGTTGCATTTACTTTAAAATGGAAAAAAAATTAATAACACATTAAAAAAGGAAAATAAAAAATCCCAATTCAATTTGGTTTTAGAAAGGAGTTTGATCAGTTAGTTGAAGGGAGTCTGATTTGGATGGGCAGGTTCTGCGGAAATCACATGCCAGAATTCGGTTTCTGAGCAAGCACTTACTTATTTTTTTTTATATTTTTTTTTTTTTTTTTTTTTTTTTTTTTTTTATTTTAAAGTAGGCTATATTTAGAGATATCATTAATATTAGATAATTTTTTTGATTTCTTAGATTGTCTAATCTAAAAAAAATTAATATCTATATATATATATATATATATATATATATATATATATATATATATATATAATATATATATATATATATATATATATATATATATATATATATATATATATATATATATATATATATATATATATATTATATATATATATATATATATTATATATATATATATATATATATATATATATATATATATATATATATAATATATTTTTATATATATGTATGTATGCGTGCGTGTGTTGTGTGTGTAGATGTACGTGGGTGTATTTGTATTTTCAACCTCTGGCGGGAAAAGTCAAAGGTTCACGCAGTGCTAACGAAAGATGATAAAAGCACAAAATCATCCAAATTAATTTGGAATTTGAAAAAGAGAAAAATAGAAAAGGAAAGAATGCTTCTGACCTCATTCTAGAATCTAGATAAATACTTTGAAATGAATTTAGTGGTTTTTAAATTGAGAATTATATGAAAAGATATTTTGAAATAAAATGAGACACACGGACTCTTCTAAGATACCAAAAATATGTAGTTAGTATCCTCAATAGGGCAGTAAACTTTCTAAATTTCTTGTAGCAGAATGGATAAAACTGAATGCCTAAAAAATAAAGTTAAAATGATTCGAAACTTTAATATGAATATATATATATATATATATATTATATATATATATATATATATATATATATATATATATATTATATATATATATATATATATATATATATATATATATATATATATATATATATATATATATATATATATATATATATATATATATATATATATATATATATATATATATA
>SEYY01024840.1:0-2500 GCA_009176605.1 Armadillidium nasatum | reverse complement strand
TTCACATTTTTCACTTTCTTTCAGGTTCGAAACCTCCATTTTTAAATGCCTCAATAACTGTTCTTACTTTCGTTTTCTTTCTTCGTTTTATTTATATATATATTTTTTAATATATTAATTAATTTACTTATTTACTTTTTTATTTATATATTTATTAATATATTAATTTATTTATTTCCTTTTCTTTCTTATTTTCTTTAATTTATATATTTATTAATATATTTATTTATTTATTTCGTTTTTTTCTTTATTTATATTTATTTATTTGTTTATTAATATATCAAAAAGTTAAATTGTTTATTTATTTATTTGTTTTATAAGATTATTTATTTGTTGTTTTATAACACAATTCACTTGTTTGTATTATATATATATAAATTTTTTTTTCCAAAATCTTAAATTTTTACACATTCACTTTGTCTTTTTTTTCATTAATTAAGATTTTATTTTGCACATTTTAATTATCATTTTAACGCACTAATATATCTCACTTATATTATTATCAAATTCAGTTAATATAATATAAATTAATATTAACTGTTAACATTGTATTAAACATTTTTTTTTTACCTTTTCTTCTTTTTAATCTTTCCAGTCCATAGATAAAACCATCTTTAACAGATAAGAATAGAGAAAATAAATACGTATCACTCAGTGTATATATGCTAATAACATAAATAATAATAATAAAAATAATAATAATAATTCAGGAGAAACAGGCAGTCCTTTCCGACCGCTATAACATCATTCTGCACAATAGCAGGAGAAAAATGAGAAGAGATTTCAATACAGAATAAAAAAAAAAAAAAAAAAAAAAAAAACCACAACAGTCTAGAGTCGGTTCAAAAAGGTGTGTTCGTACGTGCGTTCATTTCATATACAGCCCTGGGCTTTACTTACTGTAGCTTTCTCCTTTCAAAAATGCGTCCTATGCAGATACTATTATATATATATATAATATATATATAAATATATATATATATATATATATATTATATATATATATATATATATATATATAATATATATATATATATATAATATATATTATATATAATATATATATATATATATATATATATATATATATATTTATATATATATATATATATATATATATATATATATATATATATATATATATATATATATATATATATATATATATATATATATATATATATATATATATATATATATATATATATATATATATATATATATTATATATATATATATATATATATATATATATATATATATATATATATATAATATATATATATATAATATATATATATATATATATATATATATATATATATATATATATATATAATATATATATTATATAATATATTTATAATATATAAATATATTAAATAATATATATATAATATATATATATATATATATATATATATATATATATATATATATTAATATTATATATATATATATATATATATATATATATATATATATATATATATATATATATATAATATATATATATATAATATATATATATAATATATATATATATTATATAATATATATATATATTTATATATATATATATATAATTATATATATATATATATATATATATATATATATATATATATATATATATATATATATATATATAGGTATAAATATTTAGATTTTTGAGCATATTCGTAACTCCGAAAGCTAAGGACTTCAAATTCAAAGCCTTTTGGGATACAGGCTTTAACCCTCGAGGCCTCGAACCATGACAATACTTTTATCTGCAAGCTTATAAGAAAGTTACGAGCCATTTACATCAACAACAGCAACAAAAAATAACAACATCAAAAACAGAAAGAAGAACAACAACAGCAAGAGCAGAAACAATTATAACACAACGACATTTTATTACAACAATAATTACAACAAAATCAACAAGAGTTACAACAACAAAAACAAGAAGAAGATCACTTAATTTTTGTTTATTTTGCAGTATTATTTTTCACACTTTTTTTTAGTGCTCAATCTTCACCCTACACCAGAACAAAATCTCATAAAGAGATTACCCTGACAAAATTTCACCATTTTATATAAAAGCTATAAAACACATCTACTTTTAGATAAAAGATACAAAAAACTCTCCCTTTTAGATAAAAGATATTGAACACACTCCCTTTTAAATAAAAAGTACAAAACACACTCCCTTTTAGACAAATGTACAAAACACACTCCCTTTTAGATAATAGATATTAAACACACTCCCTTTTAAATAAAAGATACAAAACACATTCCCTTTTAGATAAAATATCCCTTAGAAAAAAAACTCTCCCTATTAGATAAAAGAGAGTCTGAATGAACACGACATAAGGAAATATTTCACCAAACTTATCAGAACCGAACTAAAGATTTGTCTCTCATTCAGAGCCTAATAATCCTTTTAAGATAAGATTATATTTAATCTGTGAAATTATTCAATCTGGTCGGCAAAATTTTTATGTATATTCTTCTT
>SEYY01024839.1:125000-127500 GCA_009176605.1 Armadillidium nasatum | reverse complement strand
AAGAACTTCGGAAAAATGGGCTGCAGGGTGTCCCTCAAGGTACATATTCTTGATGCCCATCTTACAAATTTAAGGAGAACACGGGAACGTACTCAAAGGAGCAAGGCGAGCGACTTCACCAAGATATTCTGGACTTTGAAAACCGCCACCAAGCCACCAAGGATCATATAACGAAAACTCTTGATAGGAGACAATGTTTGAGGATTGATTCGTAAGAGCAACTTATTGTATAAGACCTAAATACCGAAAAACAACTTGCTTTTAAATAGTTTGTCGTCTCTATCATATAACCTAATTATAAATAAATGCTACTTTTAAGTTATAAGTCGTTTTTTATTCATATTTTGTTTAACAGAGAATGATTAAATTAATGATTATTATTATTATTTGCCGTTTACCGTGGCTCAAACGGTAAAGTGATTGACTCACGTGCTTGAGGGCGCCGGTTCGATCCCACTTGGGGATCCTACGTATATACTACCTAGAAAAGTTCCTCTCCTAGAATAGGGCAATGCCCGTGAGATGTGAACTTTTAAAAAAAAAAAAAAAAAAAAAAAAAAAATTTTTATATCGCAATTGGTAAATTTGGGAAATAACATTATCCTGATCACAAAATCAAAGTTTGGAAGAAATATTAGCCATCTTTAACACTTTCTAGGTATAAGAAAATAGGAAATTAGTTATTTCAAAAAAGACAAAAATTGTGTTACATAGTGTTATTATTACTATTATTATAATTATTATTATAATTATTATTATTATTATTATTATTATTATCATTACTACATTATTCATTATTATTATTATTATTATTATTATTATTATTATTATTATTATTATTATTATTATTATTATTATTATTATTATTATTTTTATTATTATTATTGTTATTATTATTATTATTATTATTATTATTATTATTATTATTATTATTATTATTATTATTATTATTATTATTATTATTATTATTATTATTATTATTATTATTATTATTAGCACTAATAAATATTTTGAAATGTTTGTCACACTTATGAAGACACTACCTCCACAAAGACCAAATCCAGAAAAGTTGCTTCGAAGATTGTAGAAAATAGTAGTAATAATAGCTAGTAATATTAGTGGTAGTATTAGTACTAGTAGTAGTAGTACTAGTAGTAGTAGCAGTATTAACAGCATCAATAGTATTTTTAAACTGGCATAAGTAAAAACAAATTCCTGAAGAAATATTTTCGGTTATTTAAAATAAAGAATTTAAAGAATATATATATATATATATATATATATATATATATATATATATATATATATATATATATATATATATATATATATATATATATATATATATATATATATATATATATATATATATAAAATCCAAAATAAACTCTACGGACTCTACTACCAGTATTTTATTTTACAAAAATAATAATTTATATATATATAATATATATATATATATATATATATATATATATATATATATATATATATATATATATATATATATATATATATATATATATATATATATATATATATATATATTCTGGAGCTAAAATTAGAATATTAATCTAAAAATAAATTATAAGAAATTTATTACAATTTACAAAATTAATATTTTTGTCTGATTAGGTAAACGTAATGTTCCGAAAGCCCTTGCCATTTTATAGATATTACATTATATTATTTTTATTATTATTATTATTATTATTATTATTATTATTATTATTATTATTATTATTATTATTATTATTATTATTATATACTATATCTATCTATTATCTATCTTTCTATCTATCTATCTATCTATCTATCTATCTATCAATCTACTTATCTGTCTATATATATATATATATATATATATATATATATATATATATATATATATATATATATATATATATATATATATATATATATATATATATATAATAGTAAATCATCGTATATATATTTGAAATAGGGATGACATTCATTAACATTCTAGAATGAATTGTGACAGGCCTAGAGAGCCGACAACTATCGTTCTTATGGTTCTAGAAGCTGGGAACCCTCTTAACCAGTATTTCTCAATACCCACGTATGGTTGCAGGAATATGAATTCTTTCTGCAACCGACACCACCCTGCATCATGAGGGATATGGTGCTGAGTATAAAAAAAATATATATTTATTAATATTATAATTATTATCATTATTATTATTATTATTATTATTATTATTATTATTATTATTAATGTATTGTTATTATTATTTTTATTTGATGAGGTAAGATAAGAGTACGCTTTCTTCTGCATTAATATGGGTAAATATATATATATATATATATATATATATATATATATATATATATATATATATATATATATATATATATATATATATATATATAATATATATATATATATATATATATATATATATATATATTATATATATATATATACTTACCGGTCTTATAGCTGTTCATAGCTTGATTGTATTATTAAAAGAAAGAA
>SEYY01024839.1:117500-120000 GCA_009176605.1 Armadillidium nasatum | reverse complement strand
AATCCCCTCCACCCCCACCCCCTACCTCTCTCTACCTTAAAAAAAAGTAAATCGTAGAAGTGTTTTTGGTTTTAATATATATATATATATATATATATATATATATATATATATATATATATATATATATAATATATATATATATATATATATATTAGTTATTTTTATAGTTATTCAACTCCTTCTCCAGATCAATTTATTTTCAATTAAAATTATAAATAAAAAATATTTTAATTAATTGGAAAAAATTTGCTTGCTCTAAACCCAGGTATCGTCTTCCAGCTGCTTGATGCTAGATGCCGGATGCCGGATACCGGATGTCATATACCGGATGCCGGATGCCGGATACCGGATGCAGGATACCGGAAACAGGATGACAGATGCTAAATGCCGGATACAGAATACCGGATGCCGGATGCCGGATACCGGATGCCTGATACCGGCTTCGTAGTTTGGTAGTGACCTCTGTGAAATATTATCGACAGTTAATCCTACTCAGATAACATGTTAATTTCAAATGGAAAATTAAATACAGAAAATTTTGAAAATTTATTTGCAGCTTCCGACTATCTTGTTATCTTTACCAGTAAGAAAATCATAAAATAAACAAAAATATTTTACATATGGTTGATCTTATGAATATTTATTTTACTTACACGGTGTGTACGCGTGTACGTTCGGCATACGTAAGATTACGAAAACGTATTCAATGTACAACTCTTCAATACAAGTGTAGAGTAATTAAAAGGTTTTCAGATTACGTATGTATTGAACATAAAGGGTTATTACAGAACTTCCATTGCATGTACACTTTTTGATATACACTTATACATATGTATGAGTGTATATCAAGAGCGGTACTTATCTCCAGCGTTCATACAAAGGGCATGGGAAGAAAATCTGCTAAAATTTGGCCAATCGTAAATTCAAACAAGGAACTTATTAAAAGCCGAAATCTTATTATGCAAAAATTAATAGAGATTTCTTTTCGCGCGCCAAAATTGGAATGATAATTGAGTGGAATTGGCGCGCTTTTTTTTCTCTCCTTTCTTTCTTTCTTTCAATTTCGTTAAAATTCCATTAACTTCCCGCACAAACACACATGCAAAGGCACACACACACACACACACACACACACACACACACACATATATATATATATATATAATATATATATATATATATATATATATATATATATATATATATATATATATATATATATATATATATATATATATATATATATATATATATATATATATATATATATATATATATATTATATATATATATATATATATATATATTATATATATATATATATATATATATATATATATATATATATATATATATATATATATATATATATATATATATATATATATATATATATATATATATATATATATATATATATATATATATATATATATATATATATATATATATATATATATATAACTTCATTCAGGCTCAAACCATAACATATATACGTAGTATCAATGGTAAGGTCTTCATTTACCAAATGCAATCTGATTTTCCGTAAGTAGAAGTGCTTTTAAAGATGAAGGTATTTTTTTGAATGGGAGGAAGAATGTAATTCTCTACTTATTAATTGTAATTATAATTGTTAAGAATAAATTATTTCATATCTTGTTGCTAAATCCCAAGAGTTGCAACAGAATTTTTACTGCGAGATTAAAATTTTAATAGCACCCATTGAAATATGTTACTTATCATTTCTTTCCCGCCAAATATTGCTTATCATCTTTTTCCCGCCAAATATTATAATCATCTTTTTCCTGCCAAATGTACTAGCTAGAACACATTATTTTGTTTCTGTAACTATATATATATATATATATATATATATATATATATATATATATATATATATATATATATATATATATATATATATATATATATATATATATATATATATATATATATATATATATATATATATATATATATATATATATATATATATATATATATATATATATATATATATATATATATATAAATATAATTTCTTCCATCTCAGTTACCGAACCTTGGCTGTTACATACCAACTGTAGACAAGATAAAGGATTCTATTTACAAAATTTTAACATTTTTTATTATTCTTTTATTCTTTTTTTCTATTATTTTTCTATTTTGAACCTATTTCTTTTTTTCTTCTTTTTTTATTATTTTTCTTCTTTGTCAATTTCTAATTCTTTTTTTTATTTTTTCTTATTTTAGTTTCTTTTCTTAAATTATTATTATTTATTTTCTTCAAATTTATTTTTATTTAAATATTTATTGAGACATATTTCATTTTGTGCTATTCTCTCTCTCTTTCTTTCTCTTTTTCTCTCTTTGTCCCTTCTACTCTCTTTCATATTCTCTTTCTTCTCTTCTTCTTCTCTCTCTCTCCTCATTTCTCTCCTCTCACTCTCTTTTTCTCGAGCTTTTTCATATTATTTTTCTCTCTTTCTCTCTAACT
>SEYY01024839.1:105000-110000 GCA_009176605.1 Armadillidium nasatum | reverse complement strand
AATAATAATAATAATAATAATAATAATAAAAATGCCGAGACAACCATCTTAATAATTAATTATTTTTCTACCATAAAAAAAGAACGTCAGTTTAATAATTTTAGCGCTCCACACCATTTCGTGCAACTCGTTTATTATTTTAATCACGGAATAATGAAGTAACAAAAAAAATATGATCATGAAATGAAAAAAAAAAAATAAAAAAAACACGATAGCGTTTCCATAGCATGTAAATAGCTATAATTAAAGTAAAAATAAAAAAAAACGTATTATTTTGGGGAGTTTTTTACGTTTTTTTTATGGCTAATAAAGTTATTTTTGAATTTAATTACATATTTTCTTAATTTTTTTATTAATTTTTTAATTTATTAACTTATCAATTAAATTCTAATGAAGCTTCGAATGCGAAGAGGCAATTAATAAAAAGGAAATTTTATTTTCAAGCAATAATAATAATAATAATAATAATATTGTTATATTACTAATAATAATAATAATAATAATAATAATAATAATAATAATAATAATAATTTAAATTAATAATAATAATAGTAATAATAATAATAATAATAATAATAATAATTAAAATAATTAATAATAATCATAATGTTGTATTACTACTACTACTATAATAATAATAATAATAATAATAATAATAATAATAATAATAAACTAATAATAATAATAATAATAATAATAATAATAATAATAATAATAATAATAATAATAATAATAAATAATAATAATAATAATAATAATAATAATAATAATAATAATAATAATAATAATAATCTTTAATTTTAGTTAGAGATGAATGTCTATTTTCTTGGATGAGGTATACTTGGTAACAGCTTTATTTCCCTCTGAGACAGAGTGTTTTGCTAATTCTCCAGGAAGCAAGAATAATAATAATAATAATAATAATAATAATAATAAAATAATAATAATAATAATAATAATAATAATAATAATAATAATAATAATAATAATAATAAAAATATATATAAAATAATAAAATAATATAATAAATAATAATTAAAATAAAGAATTTTTAATAAATAAATAAATAATAATAAAATAATAATAATAATAATAATAATAAAATATAATAAAAGAAGAAGAAGAAGAAGAAGAAAAAAATAAAATAATAAATAATTTATAGTTATAATAATAATAATAATAATAATAATAATAATAATTAATAATAATAATAATAATAATAATAATAATAATAATAATAAATAATAAAATAATAATAATATAATAATAATAATAATAATAATAATAATAAAATATAATAATAATAATAATAATAATAATAATAATAATAATAATAATAATAATAATAATAATAATAATATATTCACAAATATATCTAAAAAGAATATTAAATTAAAATATTAATTGGAACTTTAATAATAAAATTGACGAATGTCATTTACATATTTTCTTTCCACAAGTAATATATATATATGATAATATGAAAATATAAGATAATATTGCAAACTCTTATATACATGAAAATATATGATAGTATTAAATACATGAAAATATGATATTATTAAATACATGAAAATATGATAATATTACAAACTCCTATATGCATGAAAATATATGATAATATTAATTACATGAAAAAATATGATATTAATAAATACATGAAAGTATATGATAATATTACAAACTCTTATTTACATGAAAATATATGATAGTATTTAATCCATTAAAATATATGATAGTATTAAATACATTAAAATATATGATACTATTAAATATATAAAAATATATGATAATATTACAAACTCTTATATACATGAAAATATATGATAGTATTAAATACATGAAAATATATGATAATATTACAAACTCTTATATACACGAAACTGTTTGGTAATATTACAAATTTATACATACTTGAAAATATATGATAATATTTTAAACTAGTACATAACTGAAAATATATAATAGTATTAAATACATGAAAATATATGATAGTATTACAAATTCGTATATACATGAAAATATATGATAATATTACAAATTCTTATATATATATTTATATATATTTTTAACACAAATTCTTTTAAACAAGAAAGAAAATATAAGTGAAAAGGTGTCACTTTGAATATCGCTAATTTTGTGTTCGAATTATTGTAAATAATTCTTTAATACAAATATTATAATATATAATAGTACTACTAATAATAATAATAATAATAATAATAATAATAATAATAATAATAATAATAATAATAATAATAATAATAATAATAATAATAATAATAATAATAATAATAATAATGATAATAATAATAATAATAATAATAATGATAATAATAATAATAATAATAATAATAATAATAATAATAATAATAATAATAATAAATAATAATAAATAAATAATAAATAATAAATAATAATTAATAATATAATAATAATAATAATAATAATAATAATAATAATAATAATAATAATAATAATAATAATAATAATAATAATAATAATAATAATAATAATAATAATAATAATAATAATAATAATAATAATAATAATAATAATAATAATAATAGTGATAATAGATAATAATAATAATTAAACAATAATAAGTAATAGTAATAATAATAATATGGATAATATAATATTTAAAAATAATAATAATAATAATAATAATAATAATAATAATAATAATAATAATAATAATAAAACGTAAATCAACAGAAAAATATGAACACTCAATCTCTTTGTACAGCTAAATTTATTGGAAACTTGCAAAAATGAGAGACATATATATATATATATATATATATATATATATATATATATATATATATATATATATATATATATATATATATATATATATATATATATATATATATATATATATATATATATATATATACAGACAGGTAAGCGGAGGAAATGTTTCTCCTGACACTGCACAATAGAAGATTGAAAAGTTATAAATTTGTGGACGTAGAAGTCAAAGAGAGAGAGAGAGAGAGAGAGAGAGAGAGAGAGAGAGAGAGAGAGAGAGTAAGAGGGGGGAAAGGAAATGGAAAAGGGGGAGTGATATGAAAAAGGAGATTAATAAAAAAAAACAAAGAAATTGGAAGAGAGAAAGTAAGAATGAAAGAGAGAAAAAGAGAGGAAAGAAAAGTAAAGGAAAATTTAAAAAATGTGATAAAGAAAAATAAAAATTGAGGAAGGAGAAGAGTACGAAAGGGAAAGGGTGTATTAAAGGGAGAAACAAAGAGTGTGAAGAGATAGTAAGAGAATTAGGGAGAAAGAAAATATATAATGGAAAATAGTAAAGAAGAGACAGGGAGAAGGAAGCAAAGAATGTTAAAGGTAAAGGTGAAAGATAAAGCTAGGGAGAAGTAAGGGGTGTGAAGAGATAGTAAAGAAAAATGTTAGAGAGAAACACAATATATATGAGAGAAAGTAGAGAAGGGATTTAGGAAGAAGAAAAGAATGTAATGGGAAAAGTGAAAGATAAAGCTAGGGAGATGTAAAGGGTGTAAAGCACAATATATAAGGGAGATAGAGAAGAGAATTAGGAAGAAGAAAAGAGTGTAAGGGTAAAGATGAAAAATAAGGCCTAGAGAAGGAAGGGTGTAAAGAGATAGTAAAGAAAAAAGTTAGGGAGAAACACAATATATAAGGGAGATAGAGAAGAGAAATAGGGAGAAGAAGAGTATAAGGGTAAAGATGAAAAATAAGACCGAGAGAAGAAAGGGTGTGAAGAGTTAGGAAATAAAAAAGTTAGGGAGAAACACAATATATAAGGGAGATAGGAGATATTTAGGGAGAAGAAGACTGTAAGGGTAAAGGTGAAAAATCAGACAGGGAGAAGGAAGGGTTTGAAGAGATAGTAAATAAAAAAGTTAGAGAGAAACAATATATAATGAAGATATGAAATATTTAGGGAGAAACAATATATAAGGAAGATAGGAGATATTTAGGGAGAAACAATATATAAGGGAGATAGGAGATATTTAGGGAGAAACAATATATAAGGGAGATAGGAGATATTTAGGGAGAAACAATATATAAGGGAGATAGGAGATATTTAGGGAGAAACAATATATAAGGAAGGAGAATTATAAAAGATTAAAAGATAGGAGATATTTAGGGAGAAACAATATATATAGATAGGAGATATTTAAGAAACAATATATAAGGAAGATAGGAGATATTTAGGGAGAAACAATATATAAGGAAGATAGGAGATATTTAGGGAGAAACAATATATAAGGGAGATAGGAGATATTTAGGGAGAAACAAAGGGAATAGAGAAATGCTGAAAGAGAACATATGGAAGAACAAAGATTGAATTTTAATTGCAAATAGCAAAACAACTTTAAGAACATTAAAGAATAATTTTTATTACGTCGTTGAATTAAAATATTATTTTTAATTACGTTATTTGCAATTTTAATTTACTTAATTAAATTTACTTCCTTTTAAATAA
This sequence comes from Armadillidium nasatum, assembly GCA_009176605.1. Taxonomy (NCBI): domain Eukaryota; kingdom Metazoa; phylum Arthropoda; class Malacostraca; order Isopoda; family Armadillidiidae; genus Armadillidium; species Armadillidium nasatum. Next base: position 105,526 of record SEYY01024839.1, on the reverse strand, counting down.
CTGTTTTTATTATTTTATTTAAGTATTTGACTCATTTAGCCTTCTTGGCTGACATTTTTAAATAATTAACGAAATGAAACGGAAATGTACAGTAGTAAAACGTGCTGGAAAAAGGAATTAATAAATTACAATAGATAAATTATTTAGAAAAAAAAATAAAACTTCAAGAAAAAGAGACCTGAAAACATCGAAAAAAAAACTATGAGATCCTTATGGTAAAATCGTAATTCAAAATTATACATGTTTTTATTCAATTATATAAAGTTTATTTATTTAATATAGCGACAGAACGAGGCTACGAGATGAATGTTTTTGTGACATGATTTTACGTCAAAATAACTTTATAAATATGTAAACTATTCAAAATTGCTTTTTTTGCCATGCATTTACGTCAAAATAACTTTTAAAATGATGTAAATGGTTTAAAATTGTTTCTTGTGCCATGCATTTACATCAAAATAACTTTAAAAATTATGAAAATAATTCAAAATAGTTTTTCTGCCATGCATTTGCGTCAAAATAATTT
>SEYY01024839.1:87500-92500 GCA_009176605.1 Armadillidium nasatum | reverse complement strand
TGAGTGAGGGACAGAAAGAGGAATGAAGACATAGAGATGGGAAGAAATAAAAAGAGAGAAGAGAGAAACAGAGGGAATAAACGAAGGAAGTAAAAATAAAAGGGAGAGAGAGAAGAAGAAGAAAAATAAAGGAAAAAGAAAGAGTGTAAAAGGAAAGAAAGAGAGAGGAACAGAATAAGAAAAAAAAGCAAAGAGAAAGAGAGAAAAAAAAGGATAAGGCCTGAAATATACTAGCAACACTCAAGCCACACTCAAGCTACCACTCAATCTGAGTGCTTGGAACACTCAAAGGACACTCGCGCAAAGATCTTGAAATTCTCAACCCACATTTAAACAACGCTACTTTGAACGATTGAAAGACACTCTTTTAGACATTAGTCACACTCAAGCAGTGCTCAAGAAACGCTTCAAGCAACGCTCTTTTGAAGGTTTTTTACTAGTAATATTGAAAATTTAATCCTTATTTCATTCATGTGGTTATTATTATTATTATTATTATTATTATTATTATTATTATTATTATTATTATTATTATTATTATTATTATTATTATTATTATTATTATTATTATTTTATTATTATTATTATTATTATTATTATTATTATTATTATTATTATTATTATTATTATTATTATTATTATTATTATTATTATTATTACTTTTTTTTTATTATTATATTATTATTATTATTATTATTATTATTATTATTATTATTATTATTATTATTATTATTATTGTTTTTATTATTATGATTATTATTATTATTATTTTCCCTCCTAAAAAAAATTTAAATATAAAATATTTACGATATAAAAAATTTTTCATTATTTATTTATTTATTTATATTTTTTAATTTTGGTATAATATTTTTGTCAATATATTGATGTTTCTTTTTTTTTAATTCTTTTATAGAAATAATATTTACTATTTATTTATTTCAATTATTTGTTTATTTATTTATTTAATTTAACTATATTTTGTTATTTATGTACTAATATTCCTGAAATTTATTGCATATTTTTTTAAAACTTTTTATATAAATAAATGAAAATATAAATGGAAAAAATAAAAAAATAAATAAATAAAATAAATATCTAACCTAGCTATAATCTGTATAACAGAAAAATAATCAAATTTTATTTTATTACATCAAAATCAAATAAATAAATTAAAAAAAATAAAATAAAAATAAAAAATAAAAAAGTTTATAAATGTTTATAAAAATTGTTCAGTAAAAGTTATAAATTCAAATTTTGTATCCATCAAATCTGAGATGAGTATTAGAGTATTGACATTTTAAATCGGTTTGATAGGCCTTTAGAATTTATAGCTCACTCACCAATATACTCGTTCCTTTAAGAGAGAAAGAGAGAGGTGGAAGAAAGAGAGACAAATGCAAAAAAAGAGAAGTAGATATAGAAAAAGAAAGAATGGGGGAGAGAGATGAACACTACAGGAAAAAGGAAGAGAATACAGACAGAAAGAGAAAGAGAGACAGAAGGAGAGACAGAGAGAGTAAAGGGAAAGAGAGAAGAAGACAATAGGAGAAAGAAAGAGAATACAGAGACAGAAAGAGAAACAGTAAGAGAGAGAGAGAGAGAGAGAGAGAGAGAGAGAGAGAGAGAGAGAGAGAGAGAAGGTGAGAGAAGTAGAGAGATTAAAAAAAGAGAGAAGAAGACAGAAGGAGAAGGAAATAGAATATAGAGACAGAAAGAGAGAGATCAATAGATTTATTTTATACTTACAATGTAAGCAAAATTTATAAATTTAGAATATTCTAAATTTATAATACACGAGCACATAACAAAGGTACATTAAATAATAATACTTAAATAATAATTTAAAATTCCTTTTGTATAAAGGAATAATAATATTCAATACGTCTTTTAATAATAAAATGCAATTTAATACAAAACTATACAACAATAATTATTGAAAAAGATACGATATAATACTGTTTTAAAAATACAATATATAAAATGAAATGAAATGTAAAATACATAATGAACATACATATATACCTATAAGTATATATATATATATATATATATATATATATATATATATATATATATATATATATATATATATATATATATATATATATATATATATTTATATATATTATATATATATATATATATATATATATATATATATATATATATATATATATATATATATATATATATATATATATATATATATATATATATATAGAAAGAGAGGAATTGAAAAAGAAAAGGAAAGGAGAGAGACAGAGATAAGAGAAAAGGAGAAATAGAGAGAGAGAGAGAGAGAGAGAGAGAGAGAGAGAGAGAGAGAGAGAGAGAGAGAGAGAGAGAGAGAGGAGATAGAAAGAAGTAATCAAAAGAAAAAAAGAAAGATATGCAGAATAATTGAGTGAGAGTTAGGAAAAGAAATAAGAAAAAATAAAAAGAGAGATATGAGGCACAAAGGGAGAAAATGAGGAAAAGTAAAAACAAGAGAGGGATAGAAAGAGAGAGAGAGAAAGAAAGAGAAAAAAAGAGAGAAAGAAAGAGAGAGCAAAAACAGAGACTTGGAGAGAAAAATGGTAGTTACCATACTGGACAACTGAAGCAACGAGTAAGGCTTAAAATATTCTAGCAACACTCAAGCCACACTCAAGACACACTCAAGCCACACTCAATCTGAGTGCTTGGAGCACTCAAGCGACACTCTCGCAGCGATCTTGGAACAATCCATATTTGAACCACGCTCTTGAAAAATTTGAAAGGCACTTAAGCAGTGTTCTTTTGGACACTCACGTCACACTCAAAGAGCGCTCAGGCAAAGCTCAAGCAACGCTCTTTTTCTCCTTTATGATTAATAATACTCAAAATTTAATTTTAAGTGTTGGTGTCAAGTTTTATAAACAAATCCTCATTTCATTTATGTAGCTATTATTATTATTATTATTTTATTATTATTATTCTCTCTGCTAAAATTATTATTATTATTATTATTATTATTATTATTATTATTATTATTATTATTATTATTATTATTATTATTATTATTTTTTTTTCTCTGCTAAAAAAAATATTTTAAAATAAAAATATTTACAGTATATATAAAATTTTTCCTTATTTATTTATTTCTTTACTTATTTATATTTTTTTTCATTTTTAATAAAATTTTTTTTTTAAAAAAAAAAAAAATTTTTTTTTTTTTTTTTTTTTTAATAAGAATAATATTTCCTATTTATTTATTTATTTACTTATTTATTTATTTATTTACTTATTTATTGATTATGAATCCATCTTTTTCAAAATATACTGAAATGTTTGTTTGGTTTTTCTTTTTTATGAAACCTTTTGTATAAATAGATAAAAATATATATGAATAAATCAAACTGTAAATGAATAAATAAATATCTAAACCTGAAATAATCTGTATAAATGAAAAGAAAACCAAAATTTATTTTATAGCAATAAAATCAATAAATTTGCTTAATATTATTAAACAATTTAAAAAAATAAAATAAAAAATAAAAAAATTTTATAAATATTTATGCCAATTGTTCAGTAAAATTTATAAATTAATATTTTATATCCATCAAATCTGAGACGAGTATTAGTATTGTCATTTTATATCGGTTTGATAGGCCTGAAGAATTTATTCCTCTTATCAATATACTCGTTCTTTTAAGAGAGAGAGAGATAGAGAGAGAGAGAGAGAGAAGAGATAGAGAGTGGATGATGGAAAAGTGACAAAGGCAACAGTGAGAGGTAAAAATAGAAAAAGAAATAATGAATGAAAGGAGAGGGAGAGAGAGGAACACAGCAGAAAAGAGATAAACTATACAAAAAGAATGAGAGAGTAAGATGAGATTAAAAGATGAAAAAGATTAAGACAGCAGGAGTAAGAAAGAGAATACAGAGACAGAAAGAGAAAGAGTAAGAGAGAGAGATAGAAGGTGAGAGAAGGAAAGAGATTGACAGAAGAGAGAGGAAGACAGAAGGAGAAAGAAATAGAATATAGAAACAGAAAGAGAAAAAGAAAGAGACAGAAGTAATTAGATCAATAGATTTATTTTAAATTTGCAATGTATGCAAAATTTATAAATTTAGAATATTCTAAATTTATAATAGCAGAACAGAACAAAGGAACAGGAAATGATAATACATAAATAATAATTTAAATTTCTTTTGTATAAAAGAAATAAATAAAATACAATATGTTTTTAATAATAAAATACAATTTAATACAAAACTATACAACAATAAATATTGAAAAAATACAGTATAATACTATTTTAAAGATACAATATATAAAATGCGATGAAATGTAAAATAATTGTAAAATTACATACATACATACATACATACATACATACATACATACATACATATACATACATACATACATACATACATACATACATACATACATACATACATACATACATACATACATACATACATACATACATACATACATACATACATACATACATACATACATACATACATACATACATACATACATACATACATACATACATACATAATACATACAATACATATATACATACATACATACATACATACATACATACATACATACATACATACATACATACATACATACATACATACATACATACATACATACATACATATTTTCATACAAACATAATACATACATACATACATAACGACAGATATATATTTAAATCAATACGCTTTTTTTAAGCAAATAAGCGTCTATTGTGAAATATGGAAGCTCATTGATTCTAACTTTATAAATACATAAACATGCGATCTAAAGAAAAATAATGAGATAAAAACCAGGTTTTTAAGGACATAAAAACCAAGGCTTTTAAAGGACAAAAAAAAACACAATGTTTTTATTCAAGAAAGTAAAAAGCTTAATAAATGTTTTTTCCGATATTGTATTTTAGGAACTATGGATAATTATTTTAATATTCCAATATTATCATTTATGTTTTTTTTGTTTCTCTCTCTCTCCCACT
>SEYY01024839.1:45000-55000 GCA_009176605.1 Armadillidium nasatum | reverse complement strand
ATATATATATATATATATATATATATATATATATATATATATATATATATATATATATATATATATATATATATATATATATATATATCAAAAGCACTGAAATTTTAGGTTAAGAAAATTAGATATAATTTTAATTGAGATTTATTTAATTATGAGGAAGGAGTAGAATATCCAACATTCACTTTAATTAATTCAGATTTTGTGTTATAAATGTTTTTAAAAAAAAACTAAGAACTGTTTTTCCTTCTGATTCACAATAGTGATTCAACAAACTACTTATTTAAGACCCTACGGTAAAGTTTCATAAAAATGTAAGATATAAAATTATCAATATAATTTGTATTTATACAAATCATTGCTATTTTATTGCTGTGCATCAAACTTGTATCATTTAGCTACATTATTTCAAAATTATTTTTGTTTATACTTTCAGTCACTATAGTTAAAAAGATCAGCTTCAGCAGTATGGAAGTATTTTACAATGTTTCAGAATAAGCTCGAATATAGCTAAATGTAACATCTGCAGTCAGAAAATTAGAAGAGGACCTTCGGGTGCCACAAGTAAAAAATTTTAAACCAAATCTTTATGGGGCATCTAAAATCAAAACACAAAGATGAACATTCAATAGCAGAAGAAGAGCGGTCAAAAGAAGCAGAAAAGAAAAAGAAAATATTGAAAAACAAAAAACAAAAAAAAATTTTTTTTTTTTCTTATATTTTGTTTGATTTAATCCACTATTAATAAGTATAATTTGCCATTTTAACCCCTGCATTCAAACCCCGGTTTTCCCTGATTTTTAGCCGGGGCCCCGGTAAGACCATAGGTCCCATCTCACAATCCCATCCCAATTAACTAATTTCTAATTATTTTTCACACTTCCTTTGAAGACCTTTAAATTTACTTGCATCCGAACATGTCGGCCCTTGATCTAATTAATGATTTAATATTTCTAATCTTTGGTATGTATTGCTTGGGCTAAGACCCTTTCGTGCTAGAATTTTCATATATATATATATATATATATATATATATATATATATATATATATATATATATATATATATATATATATATATATATATATATATATATATATATATATATATATATATATATATATATTAACAGAAAATGAGGGTCCAGCTCCTGTGTGTCGTAATTCTTTCATTAGTATTTATCAGCGGATCTTTGGGTCAGAAGGTAACGTATATATATATATATATGGGGATCATGTTGGTTTGGCGGACTATGGAAATTCTCACACTTATTTTCTTCCTCAGAGGATAAATATCTATTAATAATGTTTCAATGATTTGCAAAATTAAAATTATCTAATAGGAATCGAAAGACCACAGTTGTCGGATTCGGAACTGAACCCGGGGTTGGATTATAAAAATAATAATAATAATAATAATAATAATAATAATAATAATAATAATAATAAAAAATAAATTATATTATAAACGATTCCAAGGTATTAGTAATAAGTACTGACTTAATAATAATAATAATAATAATAATAGTTATTATTCATATCTTTCTCAAATATTTTTTCGAAATAATTTTTCGTTCTCTGAATACACATTAATTAAATGAAACAAATCCACCTTCCCCAAGGTTTGTTTCCTTGTTTTCTGCCTGAAGATTTAATTTCTTCTCCTAAATCGTGGCTTTGTAAGCTTCCTGAAGTTAGAACTTCGCGGAAGTAGTGTCCTTGTACCTTCCTGAAGTTAGAACTTCGCGGAAGTAGTGTCCTTCTACCTTCCTGAAGTTAGAACTTCAGTAAAATTGTCCTTGTACCTTCTTGAAGTTAGAACTTCCCTAAAACCATGTCCTTGTACCTTCCTGAAGTTAGAACTTCGCGGAAGTAGTGTCCTTCTACCTTCCTGAAGTTAGAACTTCGCGGAAGTAGTGTCCTTCTACCTTCCTGAAGTTAGAACTTCGCGGAAGTAGTGTCCTTGTACCTTCCTGAAGTTAGAACTTCGCGGAAGTAGTGTCCTTCTACCTTCCTGAAGTTAGAACTTCGCGGAAGTAGTGTCCTTGTACCTTCCTGAAGTTAGAACTTCGCGGAAGTAGTGTCCTTCTACCTTCCTGAAGTTAGAACTTCGCGGAAGTAGTGTCCTTCTACCTTCCTGAAGTTAGAACTTCGCGGAAGTAGTGTCCTTGTACCTTCCTGAAGTTAGAACTTCGCGGAAGTAGTGTCCTTGTACCTTCCTGAAGTTAGAACTTCGCGGAAGTAGTGTCCTTCTACCTTCCTGAAGTTAGAACTTCGCGGAAGTAGTGTCCTTGTACCTTCCTGAAGTTAGAACTTCGCGGAAGTAGTGTCCTTCTACCTTCCTGAAGTTAGAACTTCGCGGAAGTAGTGTCCTTGTACCTTCCTGAAGTTAGAACTTCGCGGAAGTAGTGTCCTTCTACCTTCCTGAAGTTAGAACTTCGCGGAAGTAGTGTCCTTGTACCTTCCTGAAGTTAGAACTTCGCGGAAGTAGTGTCCTTGTACCTTCCTGAAGTTAGAACTTCGCGGAAGTAGTGTCCTTGTACCTTCCTGAAGTTAGAACTTCGCGGAAGTAGTGTCCTTCTACCTTCCTGAAGTTAGAACTTCGCGGAAGTAGTGTCCTTCTACCTTCCTGAAGTTAGAACTTTTGTCTTGTACCCGGAAGTAGTTTTCCTTCTACCTTCCTGAAGTTAGAACTTCGCGGAAGTAGTGTCCTTCTACCTTCCTGAAGTTAGAACTTCGCGGAAGTAGTGTCCTTCTACCTTCCTGAAGTTAGAACTTCGCGGAAGTAGTGTCCTTCTACCTTCCTGAAGTTAGAACTTCGCGGAAGTAGTGTCCTTCTACCTTCCTGAAGTTAGAACTTCGCGGAAGTAGTGTCCTTCTACCTTCCTGAAGTTAGAACTTCGGTAAAATTGTCCTTGTACCTTCTTGAAGTTAGAACTTCCCTAAAACCATGTCCTTGTACCTTCCTGAAGTTAGAACTTCGTTAAAGTTGTGACCTTGTATAATACCTTCTTGAAAATACATATCTACTTCTCCTTTATTTCTACCTTCCGCGGCCTTCTTCCCCTTCTTCTTCCAGCGCTCCGCCACGCCGCCGCTCGCGCCGACCAACCAACCAACCAACCAACCCCTTTGCTATGTATTTTAAGATTAGAACTTGTACCTTTCTGAAGTTAGAACCAAACTAAAATCGTGTTCTTGTATAATTTCTTTCGGAAAATACATCTCTTAAGTTGTGTTCTTGGTTAATTCCTGAATATAAACCATCTCTGTAGTCGCGTTCTGGTTTCCTTACTGTGGTTAGAAATTCTCTAAAATTGTATCCTTTTGCTCCCTTCCTGATGATAGAACTTTTCTTTCCTGAAGATATAAAACTTCTTCAAAGTCGATTCCTTGTTTTTTTTTTTTTTTTTTTTGTGTGTGTGGGGGGGGGGGTCTTTCAGAAGATAAAACTTCCAAAATTTTTCAAATGCTTTTAAGTTCAAGACAAGTACTAAAAGAATTAACTTCATCGTACTGTTTCTTATATTACGATGTCGTCTTCAGAGTTCTGATAAATATTTTATGAAAAATGGCGATTTAGGGTTTTTTAAGTCTTATGTATTCGACCAATGAATAGCAAATTTAAATCTCTCTCTCTCTCTCTCTCTCTCTCTCTCTCTCTCTCTCTCTCTCTCTCTCTCTCTCTCTCTCTCTCTCTCTCTCTCTCTCTCTCTCTCTCTCTCTCTCTCTCTCTCTCTCTCTCTCTCTCTCTCTCTCTCTCTCTCTCGTTTTGATAACAAAGCAATAAAAAAGTATCTCAAGAAGCAAAAAAAAAATTTTTTTTTTTTTTTTTACTCTCTCTCTCACAAACACACACAAACACAACACACACACACACACACACTATATATATATATATATATATATATATATATATATATATATATATATAATATATATATAATATATATATATATATATATATATATATATATATATATATATATATATATATATATATATATATATATATATATATATATATATATATATATATATATATATATATATATATATAATATATATAATATTATATATATATATATATATATATACTACACGGTTTGTTCAAACCAGATTGAATATATATATGATAAAAAGTCAACATTTTTGAATATTTTTAACATGCTCAACTCCTCCTACTTATCATTGTATAATAATAATAATAATAATAATAATAATAATAATAATAATAATAATAATAATAAATGTAATTTTCCTCAAAAATAGTTTTTTTAATTAAATAATTTTCGTACTCAGGGAGTAAAAATCTATTAATATTACTACAACGTCCCGCCAAACTGAAAAGATCCATTTAATAAGTGAATAAAAATTAAAAAATTTAATTTTTTTCTTTTTATTAAATATTTTTTCTATTAAGATTTCTTAAAAAGTATTTATTTATTTATTTAATATAGTCCGAAGTTATAGTGTTGAAATATTTAGTTGATGGGTTAAAAAATATATATTTTAATTTTTATTTAAATAGTCCTTATAATAATAATAACAATAATAATAATAATAATAATAATAATAATAATAATAATTTAACATTTTTATTCCCATTAGTTAAGTATTTATTTCAATATTATTTATTATTAATGTTAATAGTAGTAGTAATAGTTGCAAGTTAATAGTAGTGGCAGTAATATTAATTAGTAATATCAAGTAATAGTAATAAGTAATATTTGCAATAGTGTTAGTACTAGCAGTCTCTCTCTCTCTCTCTCTCTCTCTCTCTCTCTCTCTCTCTCTTCTCTCTCTCTCTCTCTCTCTCTCTTCTCTCTCTCTCTCTCTCTCTCTCTCTCTCTCTCTCTCTCTCTCTCTCTCTCTCTCTCTTGTAATCTTTTGTTAAGATTTTTCATTTTATTTTCTTTTTTTGGGTTGACACAGCCTCGCAAGTTTAAGAAAGCAAATGCAGAGGAGAAAAAGTTATGGAATTTGCAAGCCAAGATAGAGCGACTTAAATTGGAGGAAGATGCCGTAATTTCTTTATTATTATTATTATTATTATTATTATTATTATTATTATTATTATTATTAAAAATCTATTTTATTTATGTATTTTCGGGTATTATTGTTAATTACTTTATTAATTAATGTGTTTTGTAGTTTTTTTTTTTTTTTTTTCAAGAAAAGAAAAAAATATCCTTAGTTCTTAAAATTTGGCTTCACAAAAATGGTAGATAATAGTAATAAAAAAGTTTACCATATACTTTATTAATAGTAATTAGTTAAATAAAAGTACATATTTTTTTCTGTGCTTCACAAAAGAGAAATGATAGTACTAATAAATAATAAATAAAATAAAACTTTTTTGTGTGTGCTTCACAAAAATAAATAATTGTAAGGCCAGAGTGCACATTAGGGGCCATGCATAACTCAAAAACTACTAATCGTACATTAAAAAAGATTATGTTTTTGAAATCCTTGGGAAATTTTTAGTAAGAAAAAGTGGATTATAAAAAAAATAAACTTAGAATAATTTTTATACGTACGTAAATTATAGTTCTTTATATATTAATATAGAATCGTACGTCAGCCAGAATTGTACGTTTGGCAGTAGGCTAATATAACACGGCAACGAGTCCATCTATCGGTTATTTTTGTATCCCACGGCCAACTTCGGTCGTTGGGTTATGATAAGTCGAACTAAGTTGTTTAGAAAACTAAATTGCAAAAAATAAGTTAAAAAAAAAAAAATTTTAAAAAGATTTTTTTTGCCTTTCGTACGACAACTTCTAATTTATATATACAAATTATCTTACCAAAGCCATTTTTTTAAAAAAAAAACTTATTTTTACATTTTTTACAGTTTTCTTACTGAAAATTACCCAAGGATTTCAAAAATATAACCCATTTTAATGTACGATTAGTAGTTTTTGAGTTATCCATGGCCCCTAATGTGCACTCTGACCTAATTGTAATAATAATAATAAATGAAATAAAACCATTTTTTCCTTATTTTTTGCGCTTCACAAAATTTTGACAGCTTGAAGCGGAACTTGAAGAAGAACTCGAAGAAGAGATTGATGAAAACCTCGCTGGGGATATCATCGACTTCCCTTCACTTACTCAGGAACTTAACCAAAATAATGATCAAGAAGATGAAACTATGGAAGGTAAGTTACCGTGGCATAGCGGTAGAGTGACTGACATGTTTCAACGCTCTAGTTCGATCCATCGTGCGTATCCTTGGAAGAAACTTCTTAGTAAATATCTCCTCTCGAATAGGGCAATGCCCGTGATATGTCACTGATATACTTTTTGTATTAACGACAGAAAACCAGAAACACTCTTCCTTCCTCTAAATATTAATTCCGGAAAAACTCAAAACATTCTTCCTAAAGTTAACTTATGTTCAACTATGTATATTTAATCTATGGGGTAACCTCTATGTAATAAATTACCTTTTCTCCTCCTACAGACCCTTGTAAAGAAATATTCTGTGGTGCTGGAAGAGAGTGTATGATAAGTGAGAAAGGAGAAGGTTTATGCCGGTGTGTTGAGCGTTGTGAAAATATCGACGATGACAGGAGAAAGGTAAGCTTTTGAAATGTAGTCTGTAACATATCACTAATAATAATATTCTGCATTTTTTTTGGATACTCCAATTGTGATCCCTTATGAAATCCCTACAGTTTTTATTTTGAAATCCTAACTATAACCTATCCTAATGACTAGGATTCTACTGTAAGTTATTGGGTTTGAGTCTTATGGGTAGAACTTAAGATGACAATATTTTTCTGATCAAAATTCGGGAAGCTTCTGAACATTGCCCCCCCTTAAATACCCTGTTGTAAGGGATGTATAAAGAAGGGTGATTTTTTTAATATAAAGAAGAAATACGATTGTTGTTTTCAAAACAAGTCATATGGTTTATTAGTTAAGAACATTCCACAAAAAAAAAAAAAAAAAAAAATACATGTTTGCTATCTCATTTAAACAAAAGTTGGATACAATATTATTACGTCACGATTTACCCCCTAAAAAAAAATCGGGCCGGATGGTCACCTTAAACTATAACCTCATTATATCCCTATTAAACAATGATTTTTAATTTGTATTTTAATAAGGTAATGTTGAATGCTTATTTCTGTAATGTTAAGATAACAGGTTGATCACCCGTTGGAAACTAATCTCATCCTGTACGGTTTTTATTTTTTTACGAATAAATAAATATATGTCTCTTTATATACACTGACAGGTATGCAGCAACCATAATGAGACCTGGCCTTCTGATTGCGAACTTTACAGAATGAGGTGTATCTGTTCCGAAGGTGGAGAAGAATGTAGAAACGATAAATATGAACATGTTCACATAGACTATTACGGAACTTGTCAAGATGTTCCGGTAAGTCCTAGAATTTTGTGTATTTATCTGGAGGAAAAATTACTTTTGTCCGAATTAAAAAGCTACTTTTGCCCTAATTAAAAGGCTTGAGTAACTATTGTACAATTAGGCAAGCAGACTTGCATCACTAATAACAGAGACCACCATTATTGGTTTATGGTTTAACTTTTACGATAGGAATGTGAAGAAGAAGAAATGTCCGACTTCCCAAGGCGCATGCGTGAATGGCTTTTCAATATCATGAAAGACCTCGCCAGCAGGAAGGAACTGAGTGACGAGTTCATGAAAATTGAGAAAAAGGCTGAAGAAGAGCCAGACACTAAAAAATGGGCCAACGCAGCAGTCTGGAAATGGTGTGAACTTGATGGATATCCTAAAGATCAGTATGTATTCAAAAATACTGACATAATACGTATACATTCTAAGTATGAATATTAAGGGAACTATGCTTAGTTAACTTTAATTTGATTACAGAGCTGTATCTCGCCACGAACTGTTTCCACTTAGAGCTCCATTGTACACTTTGGAACATTGCATTGCTCCTTTCTTAGATTCTTGTGATCCTGATGATGATCATTATATCACTTTAAAAGAGTGGAGTCAGTGTCTGGAGCTTACTGACGTAAGTATAGTATAAACTAGTGTGTTAGCCTAGTATGTTCAACAGTTCGAGGGAAATATACTATAGTATTCGGTCAGCATAATGAATAATTTGATTATTTTAGTATTTTTTTAAAAATTTCCCTACCAATCATGCACTTGTTGGGGTAGGTAAGTCATATGTTCGAGTGCCATGCATTTACATAGAGTAAACAAATGTAGACAGCTTACTACGATAACACCGTCGAAAATCTTAGTGCAAGAGTACTTGAACAGTATATAACAAGTCTTAAGACACACGCCAGGGAAATTTAAAAATGGACCTTATATATAACATATTTAAGGCATATTTTTAGAAGTTTCTGCTGTATAGATTATAAAACATACCTCCCGACCCGTGAGTAGTGGTTAGTTCACTCTCTCTCGGCGTATGTCTTTTACACTCGGAATTAAGTTTCCTTAATTTTTTACTTCTAAGTTTACTAATTAAAATTTAAATCGTACATTTATTTATTTATTTATTTATTTATTTATTTATTACAGGATTTAACAGAAAAAATGGAAGAATTTTGTGAAAAAAAAAGGGAATAAGAAAAAATATATATATATATATATATATATATATATAATATATATATATATATATATATATATATATATATATATATATATATATATATATATATATATATATATATATATTATATATATATATATATAATTATATATATATATATATATTAATATTAATAACTAAAGGACTTAATATATTGTCCCACACCCTATACCACTGCCACTCCATAATAAATATTAACCACAATATAATTGTACTTTTATTAATATTAATGATTGTTAATTGTAAATATTTAATAATAATAATAAATAATAATATTTTAAAAATAAAAAAAAAAATTAATTAATTTTAATTATTATTATTATTATTATTATTATTATTATATTATTATTATTATTATTTTCCAAAATGGTGCTGATAGGTAATTTGCATGAATTTGTTTTTGTTTTTTTTTTATTATTTTCTTAGTTAAGGAAATATATTAAAATTATACTATGAAAAAAAATTTTAAGTGATTTTAAATAAAAATATTTTAGTAATTTGTTTTCTTTATTTTGCAAAAATAATTTCGGGGATGAGAGGTAGGGGAGAAAGAGGGACGACTTATGGGGGGAAAGGGGGGAGACGGACTAATTAGATTTATCCTTCTTTCCGATCAGTCGGGAAAATTAATATTCTAAAGTTTTATAAATGGACTTGATCAGTAGTACGTTTTGGCGAGGCTGGGGAGTCGCAAAGTTTTGGGTGAAGCTGAAGGCGGATTATAATTTTTAGGTGGGCGGAGTTAAAACCTGAATTAAATTAAAAAAATTTGCTTTTACAATACAATAGACCCTAAGATCTGGCCCGAATTCTTGAGCCATATAATTTAAAAAATGATAGTGCCATAAGCTGGTTTTTTTAAGATGGTTACCGTGGCTCAAACGGTAGGGTGATTGACTCACGTGCTTGAGGGCGCCGGTTCGATTCCTCTTGGGAATCCAAGGTATATACTACCTAGAAAAGTTCCTCTCCTCGAATAGGGCAATGCCCGTGAGATGTGAACTTTAAAAAAAAAAAGAAAAAAATTACAGGCACCGCAAACTTAGCTACTTAATTTGGAAGCCGAAATATTAAAACTGGTATGGTGCCAAATTTATATGCACTGTTGCCAGTAATATCATAGTTTTTCATACAATAACTTATACGACAGACCAAAAGTTGTACGAATTATTCCAAAACTAATTTCATATGACAAATGCAAATTTTGTAGTCAAAAATAGCTAGTCACTCCCTAGAATTCAGAGTTGAGCATAGTAGAACATGGCAAATCATGATGTATTGCATACATGTCCCACACATGATTAGTTTTGCCATGAATAGTTCGACTAAAGCCCAGCAGGATAGTTTATCCTATAGAAGTACTTGACGTAACCCGCTGGACAATATATACTT
>SEYY01024839.1:15000-40000 GCA_009176605.1 Armadillidium nasatum | reverse complement strand
TATATAAGCAAACTTGGGATAAATATTTTTTCAAAGTTTTTTTTTTTTTTTTATGGATTTCAAAATAAGCTAATATAAAAATCTTCAACAAAATAACCACCCAGATAAAAATTATGTTTAAATTTAAATTTAGGCCTATCGATGTTACTTCGTCCTTATCAAACATCAAATTGAAAAAGGGTTATAATTTTTTTTTTCAACCGCAGCCGGCTATTTCCTTCCCCTCAACCATCATCCATCTTTTTCTCATCTCTTGCGTCCAAAGTTTTCAACATCGCAACACAAATAATGCAATAATAATAATAATAATAATAATAATAATAATAATAATAATAATAATAATAATAATAATAATAAAAAGAAGCAAACTTACATCCTATTTTCGAATTGATGTGATCGAAATATGAAAAAAGAAGAAAAATAAAATTAACTGATAATTTTGAATATGATGGAAATGAATCAAAATTTTTTTTCAATTTAAATGAACAATCATCAATAGAAATTTAATGATATGAATGTATGTAGATCCACCTTCGCGAAAGGACAATAATTTAAGAAACTATGCATTATTGGCCCCCCCCCCCATAAAAAAATAAAAAATTTAAAGTAACATTTTATTCCAAAGTGTTTACAAAAATTAAAAAAATACAATTCACTTATACACTTAGACAGGAGGAAGTTAGGCTACCATTTTTATAATATACACAAAAATTAGTGTAAATCTAACAAGTTTATCACTAAGACAGGAGGAAGGTACGCTACCATTTTATAATATACAAAAAAATTACTGTAAATCTAACAAGTTTATCACTAAGATAGGAGGAAGGTACGCTACCATTTTATAATATACACAAAAATTAGTGTAAATCTAACAAGTTTATCACTAAGACAGGAGGAAGGTACGCTACCATTTTATAATATACAAAAAAATTACTGTAAATCTAAAACCAGTTTATTAAGTTTTCAAACCTAAAATTTACAGACGTCGCATTTCCCGTTCCTATTAAAACTGACGAAACTATTTTTTAGATTTCCTTCAAATAAATTTAATCAAAACATGCAGAATAGGTGTTAAAAATTGCATTATATCACTTAATAAATAAAGAATTTCCATAATTTTTCATCAAAATAAACGCCATACTTACTCTCCATAACCTTTCCATTTCAAGAAATATTCAACTTTGCCATTTTTAATTCTTTTATCAAGAATTTTTTCAACAGAATACTCCTCCTCTTCTGGAACAGCATCATCATCAATTTCTGGAGATTCCTTGCCCTTTTTGCTCATTGGTGTTGCTGCTTCGGTCTGAAGAACAAAACATTTTGTAGAATTTATTTATTTTATTTTATTTAAATATACCGAAAGAAAACAAAAAATACAAAATGTTTCGGGCAGTTTTTCAAACAAGGATTTAAAAAGCTAATAATATTTTAACTGAAATTCAGTTTTAACTATTAAGTCATTAATATAAACTCTTGTGATGAGAATCTTGAATGTTAAATTACAACTCTAAAACTTTATATTCATTTTTTCAAAAAGCATTTATAATAATAAAGGAAACTAAGAATTTAAAATTAATACTAAGCAGCATACAAGCATACCCATGGATATGCAATTCTATTATCAAACTTTTCACAAAAAAATAAATTTAAATGTTACTAATAATATCATGAACAAAATTAATACAGAAAACCATAATTACTATAAAATTAATTACTATAATCACTATAAAATACCATAACTACTATAAAATAATGATCTCAAACTTTGAAATAAATAAACCCTTATCACAAGGTGGAATTTATATATAAAGGAAATATGATTTAATTATTTAAATCCAGTAGCAGAGTATACCTAGATAAACAAAATATATTTTAAATGAAAACTTTTAACTCCTACTATAAAGAAATAATAAATTTTTTTTTTCCTTTTTTTTAATAGAAAATATTTCACAATTTTTTTTTGAACAATTATACTCATACTCTATTCAAAAAATAAAAAAAAATTTAAAAATTGAATTTAATCTTTGAAAAGAGAACTTCTAAACAAAAAAAAAAAAAAACTATTTTAGAACTAAAATGTAAAGAAATAAAAATTTTAAAAAATTTAAAAATTGGGTTTTAAAAAAAAAAAAAAAGTTTAAATAATAATAATAATAATAATAATAAATAATAATAATAATAATAATAATAATAATAAATAATAAAATAATATAATAAAAATAATGGATAAATAAATAATTGTCTATATTTGCATCTCATATATATATATATATATATATATATATATATATATATATATATATATATATATATATATATATATATATATATATATATATATATATATATATATATATATATATATATATATATATATATATATTGGTTTATATATAAAAATTCGTCAGTTACTTATTAAATATAAATAATATTCCTAGTTTCAAACTTTTATGCCTAATATACAAAAAGGAAATGATTAACTAATATTACTGTATAATGGTGCAGTAATAATTACCTATAAAATAGTTACTGTTAAACATACACAAAGGGAAAATAAGTGGTAACTTAAGGTAATTGAATTATTATTATTATTATTATTATTATTATTATTATTATTATTATTATTAATCTTATTAACACCTATGTTAGGTTTATCAAAATGGTGAAGGAACACAATTTCAATGTTCTAGTAATGTGCAAAATAGTGCAATAGCCCTAATCCAGTGAAGAAAGAAAAAAAAAAAAGGTTTACAGGCAAATATTACAAACCTCCAAAATTATAATTTATCTGTATAATAATAATAATAATAATAAAATGTAACGTGTTCTTCCCTATAGTCTTCAAATATATAAATTGGATTTAATTAAACATGAGAATTTAGATTGGCAAAAAAATAAAAATATTAGATTAGTTTATTAATTTAAAATATTTCAATTAAGCTCATCTTACTACTAAAGTTCTAAATCAATAAATTATCTTCCTATACCTTATTATAACTACTCTAAATTACAGAAAGAAATATGTCATTTTTAAGCCCAAATTTCATAAATCTAAAGAGATCTATCTCCAATATTTCCCTGTTATTATTCTACATACTTTTTTTGGAAGATAAAAATTTTAAAACCTTACAGACGGGGGGGTAAAAATTTTTTTAATAATGTATATAAAAATTCATCACAACCTATCCCAAATCAATCATTTTTCATGTTAGATGTAAAATAGTCAATGCTCTATTCTAATATACAAACCTTTGTTGCGAGATTTGGTAAAAAATTTGTAAACAAATTTTTAAGTGCTTTAATAGGTTAATACAATCGCTTTGAACCTTTAAAACACGCTGAAAGAAATGTAAAAATAAAAAAAAACGCATGCTTAAAGTAACCATATAAAACTATTAATGTAATAAAACCAATACTTACAGACATGTTTGTAGTTTAATTAGTAGTTAAAACTCTATTTAAAAAAAAAATGTTTTATTCTGAAAGCAAGAGAAAAATAGGAAAGAATTTTAAGGTATTTTTCATTCATAAAAATGAATGAATGAAATACTACCTAAATAGCATTAAAAAAAAAAAATAGATCATACCAAAAAATAACAGAAAAAAAAAGGCAATTCAAACAAATGAAACCAACACCATTACCAATTATATAACAAGTTATAACTTCATTATTAGGGTCCTTCCAAAAACTAGTACTGACCACACCAACTCAAAACCAATTTAATGCAAAATTTATTTCAAACAAGATTGCTTTCAAAAATTAAATATCTCGAGTTCATAAAATGAGCATTGAAAATTTAAAAATCAATTCTCTGATAGACTACTAAATATAAAAATTGATACTTTGGCAAAGATTATAGTGATGATGATTTACTACAATTGATTTAATCAAATAAAGCTATACAAGGTCAATAACAAAGACTGACATAAGGAAGCCATTTTTCTTTAAATTTCAAATATTTACTAATATACTACAATTCTACTATAATATACATACCAAGTTATATAAAATACATAAAATTGCTATAAATTTTCTCAAATACTTTTAATAATTACCCAATTAACCACCAACAATTTTTATTTTTTATTTTAATCATATAAATGTTCTTTACACATGTGAGTTAACATTTCTTATGAAAACTCATAAAACTCAGCAACTATATCTTGTATATGCAATATTAAGATACTAGAATTTAAGTGAGCACTGTTTTTAATCAGTAATAGATTTGAGATATAATATACATAAGCCAGATACATCTTTAACTTAGCATCATTTCTAAGGTCACCAAAAATATACTATACTAACAAGTTTTCTCCATAACCTTCCAGAGAAATTGGCCAGTGACATGATATTAACCAAAAAGGAGAAATTATATAATTTAAATCAAAGACAGAAATGCCAATACACATCATTTAAAACCATATGCCATAGAAGTAAAAGTTTCTTCAAACCTTTACAAACAAAGGAGAAGAAGGATTAAGCAATAGCAGCTATGTCTTGAGTCAAAGTTGAAAGTGAAAAAGTTTGTGGAAAAAATGAGAAAATTAAATTGAAATAAAATAAATTATTAATAAGAAATTCCTTGAAGTGTTTAAGATGCATGTCAATAATTAGGTAATACAGTAAAAAGAAATAGGCACATTTTAAGAAAATTCAAAGTAAAAGAAAAGAAATATATGAAAGTTAAGTTAGTTGCTCCAAGGATAACCACCTAGAGTAAGCTTTAGCAATTGTGTAGGATTCTTTATAAAATGACAAATAATGTTACCCAAGAGCCAGTGAATGATTGTGGATAGAATAAAACAGGAAACTGAGGATGCAAATGTAAGGGTATGTGGGTACAAATGATATAGGGTTATTAATAATAAGGAAAACTAATAGTAGGTTATAAGTTGTTCAGAGGATGAAGAAAGTGATGAGATGCATGTTTTTGAAAATATTTCAAAGGCTGGGTGCAGGACAGGAATGGGAAGTAGAGCTTTACAAATGAAAGGGTTAGAATATTATTCCTCATAAAAAGTGATGGGGGAATTAAGAAAGATACAGAAGTCAAGAGTGTCAAAGGAGATTAAGGTAAGAATGTATGTGTTTGCTATCTGTAATGTATGGGAGTAAAACATGGATGATGAGATGAATGCTCAGACAAGAATGAGTTCGAATGTGTTTGAGATGAAGGGATTGAGAGTAATATGTGGTTTGAGAAGGGTAGATAGAATTAGAAAAAATAAGAGAAGTAGATGAAGGGGAATGGTGGATAGTGCAGGGAAGGTTATACTAAGGTGGTTTGGACATGTGTAGAATGGATGAGGACACGATAATGGGCAAGGTACTTAGATCCAAGGTGGAAGGGGGTAGAGGAAGAGGGAGCCCAAAGCGGAGATGGATGGAGTGAGATAGAGTTGCAGAGGACAGAGTGAGATGGAAGTTGGAGGAGAAGGGGAGGAGGGGTGGTGTTAGGATGTATGTGTATGAGGGAACTGTGGCGGGAAATACCGCAAAATAAGGTATTTTATAGGTACACTTTTCAAAAATATAAATGATTGATGTTAATTTTAGATATATCAGTATAGAGAAAAGAAAGGTGGTGCAGCAGTTTACGACAACAGCAACATTTAATCTGTCTTTATGACTGACATTACTTCTAAACATGAAACAGAAAATGTGTGGGTATATATTTAAGCATAACAAATGAAAATTGAGGTATTTTATTGACATCCAGCAAGAGCCAAATTAAAATGCAGAAAGTGATAAGAATCAAGGATTCATTGCATAATAAAAGGTAGTCATAACCGGATATTTTAATTTTCCTAACAGTGGGATTCCTTGACTAGTAAGGATTATAAAATATCTATTTTATAAACTATATATGATAATACTATGTGTACGGTGGTCCATAAACATTCAAGATTTACATCACTTTTTGCGTATTACCAATGATAGTATGGTGGATGGAGAGTCAAGAATTAAGTTTATAGTGACAATTTGATTTTACTTGAATGTTATACAAGCCAAATTGCAAGTAAAAAAAAACTTACAGTAGTAGTGAGGAAATGCATTTGGGAAATTATAAAAGTTAAAAATGAACTCTATGAATTAATAATGATAAACAGAACACTGGAAATCAATTTTAATTAGACCACTGTCCAATTAAATTTACTTTATAAGAACTTTTTCAGATCCTTATTAATATTCTTTACTAATTTCCAGCCTTCCCTTTGCCTTTATTAATTTCCTATTTATCAAAATTAGGTTCAATGTCAGTGTATATCTAGTCTCAGCCTCTTTTGCTTAGTAAAAGGTCTATAGAACATGATATACTATTTTAGAAGCTCATAAAAAATTCTGAAGGATATTTAAAATTTTACAGCTGAACTTTCTTCCCATACTTCCTCCCCCCCTCCCCTGATTTCATTAGAGTATTTAAGTTTACACTAGTTTTAATATAAATTAGACATGAACAAATCTGATTATTTTCAACAGTAAAACTAATCAATAAATTACGAAAATGTAAATGGGAAAGCCATGAAAACAATCAAAAATTCAAAAACTACAAAATTTTCAAGATACACAAAGCTAAATGCTTTTGTCTTTTACCAACAGCAAAACTAATCAGTAATCTAAATACATTCGGAAATACAAAAATAATACAAGTATATTGAAGAGGCAATTGAAACAATCTCCTTTACCGATTCACAACTACATGATTTCTAAAGATAAGAAATGTTACTTAACCTACCTAGACAAACTAAATTAGCAAAGATACCTAAGCATACAAAACTAAATCTTATTTAGAAAATGGACAATAAGTAAAATATATACATCATTCCTTTCCTTTTCACTTCAACTACTATAGCAATGTCTCCATATAACATGTCTTGATAAACATAATAAAATATTCAACATTTTAAAGCCAAGTTTTTTTTAAATATGATTTCTTATAATTTTATACTTCATTATAATACACTTAAAGTATAGTATACATTGTAATTTAGTATTTGTTTGGATTTGACCAATTAACTTGCATTTATTCCTAAGTAATTTTAAGAGATTCTAGATTGTAAATTTTATGTATGATACATCCTTGTAATATTTAAAATGTTTTTATTTAAACATTTATATTATTTTATATTATATTACATTTATATTTATGGTCAGGCAGAGCTACTAATGCACAAATGTTTGTGCCAAAAAATAAATGTACTCATAATAATCAATTATTTTCTTTTGATATAGGCCTATGCGATATATATATATATATATATATATATATATATATATATATATATATATATATATATATATATATATATATATATATATATATATATATATATATATATATATATATATATATATATATATCCTTTCTCTGTCCAACTGTCTGACCCCAGACTTAACAGCTATGCCTAATCTTATATGTACTCTCTACTGGTAAAGTCTGAAACAAACTCCCTTTATCTCTTTTCCCAAACTTCTTTTGACTTGCATACTTTCAAGAGCAGTGTATTAGGGCATTTTGGTATTTAATTTTTAGGTTCCAGTATTACCCCAACTCTGGTGAAAAATAGTAGGCCTCAGGTCTTTTCCCACCAGAGGTGGCAAAATAAATTTAAAAAAATAAATATTATAATATATATATATATATATATATATATATATATATATATATATATATATATATATATATATATATATATATATATATATATATATATATATATGAAGCCAAGATAGAAAAAGAGGTGAGAAGTTTTGTTGAAAAGTTGAGAGGTAGGATTGAGCATGAATATGGAAAAGAGAGAACTGTTAATAGTTAGTAGGGAGGAGGAGGGAGAGGAGCTTGTGCTGAAGGTGCATGAAAGAGGTGAGAGTGATTGAGAGCTGTGAGTATTCACAAGGGAATGAGGAAACATCCTACAAATATAACAGGATGGAAAAATACGGAGGTGTGAGGAATCTTGGCTGACAAAAGAATGGACACAGGAGTAAAGAATGTAATTTTTCAAAGTATTCTGACCACAATTGAGGAAGAAACTTGAAGTGCAACAATATCTATTTTAGAAGGAAGAAAGCAGAATTCAAGCAGGAGATGAGGATGCTGCAGTTGATGATGAGAAGGACCAGGAGGGAGAGTATAAGAAGCAAAAGAACAAGAGTAACTATAGGGGCCGGAGGCCTACCAAATTCCACCAGAGTTAGGGAACATTCAGGATCTGATAGCTAATGGACAAAGTGGACTGATACACAGTATTTAAAAGTGTGCAAGTCAAAGGAGGTTGATAAAACAGGTAAAGGGAGTGTGTTCCAGACTTTACCAGTAGAGTACATGTAAGAGTGAGCGTAACGGTTAAGTCTGGGGTCAGAGAGTTGGACAGAGAAAGGATGAGACTGTGTAGAAAGTCGTGTCGCACAAGCCCTTCTCAATGGAGGAGGTATGCAACCTGAGAGTTCAGAAGAGCAATGTCCATTGTAATAGCGATAGTAAAGAGAAAGTGATGCAACAATTCAATGGAAAGAAAGAGACTCTAGAGTTAGTAAGAGTAGGAGAATTGATGAGACAAAACCCTAGACTCCACCTTTTTGGGAATAGCTGTGTGTGAAACCACCCCAGATGTGAGAGGCATACTCCATACAGGGGTGAACAACACCCCTATACAGAGCAAGCAACTGGGGTGGCATAAAAAACGAAGGCACCTCAACACCCAACCTCTTAGAAATTTTAGAAAGAGAAATAATGTGATCTTTCCAAGAAAGATAACAAGAAAAAGAAACACCAAGAATATTGATGACAGATGATGAAGGTTTGAGTTGTTTTTGAAGATATCATAGTTGTGTGGAAGATTGAGTAGAAAGATGGAGGAATTGAGATTTTGAGGCATTGAAAATGACCATGTTTTCTCTGCTCCAATTTGAAATACGAGAAAGATCAGAGGTCAGTTGCCCCAAGGCCATCCTTCTTGAATCTATCAACTGCTGTTGGGAGGGACGTCTTTCAAATTGAAAGGAGTAATGAAGGGTGGAGTCATCAGCTGCTTTAGAACCAGAAAGGAAATTAGAGAGGTCACACAGAGAAGGATAGATTCCGAAAGAGGGAAGTTTGAAAATCAAAGCTTTGTGCCAGACTATCGAAAGCTTTTGATATGTCTAGCGTCACAGCAAAAGATTCACCGAAACCCTGAAGAGTGGAGGACTAAGTCAGAAAGTAGGGAAAGAAGATCACCAGTAGAACGTTTTTTACGAAAGCCATACTGGTGATCAGAGATAAGATTGGAAGAATTGAGATGTTTCCAAATCTTCCTGTTAAGGATAGATTCAAAAACTTTAGAAAGAATAGAGGTTAAAGAAATAGGACAATAGTTAGAGGGCTGAGAGGGGTCTCCAGCAAGAAGGGAAGGTCGAAGTAGAAAGGCAAAGATGAAATAGTTTACCAAGGCAGGGTACAAGCTCGGAAGTACATGTATGTATGTATGTATGTATGTATGTATGTATGTATGTCTTAAAAGTTTAGAATTGGTATCAGGAAAAATTTTGGCTTGGCTACATCCCTAGTAACACAAACTACCCAAACCTGGTAATGCATTAAAAGAAAAAAAAATAATACTCAGGTTCAATAGTATTTTTCTATTTTTTTTCCATAATATTAAATCAAAAAGATCTGAAATCAATTTTTTTTTCTGTAAATTGAGATGCAGAAAATGATTTTGTACACTGAAAACAAATATTAATTAAAGATGTAATTAATAAAGAGTAATAAGTATGATCAGGTAAAGGTGTAGAATGTTTCTGACTTTCGATTGTCAGAAAATATCGATAATCAAAAATATCGAAGAGGCCTAACCTAAACAAGAACGTTGGCGAGAATTAGAGGCTATTACACCAGACATACAGACAATTATTATTACTTATTTTTGTAGCAGAACCTAATTCGACTTATCATAACCTGAACTACCGAAGTTGCCATAAAAGAGGCCTAACCTAACCTAAAAGAGGCTCTAACCTACACAAGAAGTTGCCGTAAAAGACATACTAGCCTAGGACCGTATTACATCACAAATAAAAAAATATATATATAATGCAAGAAGAGACCAATCACTAGAACAA
Source organism: Armadillidium nasatum (assembly GCA_009176605.1). Taxonomy (NCBI): domain Eukaryota; kingdom Metazoa; phylum Arthropoda; class Malacostraca; order Isopoda; family Armadillidiidae; genus Armadillidium; species Armadillidium nasatum. The sequence goes on along the minus strand of SEYY01024839.1, from coordinate 29,895 downwards.
ATTACACTTATATCTTGAAGATTCATATTTAAAGAACAACAACAACGGATACAATGACAGTCAAAGGTAAACTGAAATTTGTTGTAAAGAAATTATAGGTATAAAAAAAAATTATAGGTATAAAAGTATCGATTAAAATAAAATATCAACATAAAAAATATTGAAAGTCAGAAACAATCTACACCTAAGCCGTATGATCATTTAACAAGTTATGACTTCAATTATTGCATCAGTGAATTTTAGAACTGAAAAAAATTTTTATATATACTAAACTGCAAATAAAAATTTACGTAATAAAGTTAAATATGTATATTAGAAAAAAAATATGGTACAAATATTTTTACTACCTCAGTTAACCCAATTCTGCAGATACTTAATAATAATCTTTGATTTTAAGATTACTTATAGAGGAAATTGTCTCCTATTCTATTCCTAGCCTAGGTTAAGTTGAACTAGTTTTACAACCTAACCTAGAATTAAAAGGGTAAATATTCACTAAAAGTCTAGCAAATAGGCCTAACCTTATGAATATAGAATCGTTGTACTCCAACACTAATGCAATAACCTATTAGTGCATAGCCAAATGATAACACATTATTGAATTTATAAGACATTACATGATCATTACTTATAACTTTAATTATTTTTTAATATTTTTTGTATTTAATTTACGAAAGTTTTCTGCGCCCTCATTTTACCCACAAAAAAAAAAAAAAATAAAAATAAAATTTGATTTCAGACCATTGTTTTTGTATTTTTGATAAGAAAAAAAAAATACCCTTTGACCACATGAGAATTACCAAAAAAGTAAAAACTTAACCTTTATTAAAATTTAAAGGGACTTTGAAGTTTTTAACATACAAATTTTTCCTCAATTCATGTTACCTATTTGTATCTAATATTCATCTTTACAATTTCAACATATTAAACAAAATGCTCACTTTTAAAAGCTAAAGAATCAACAATATCAAATACCAGCTAGTCTAATCCAAACATTTCCCTATTATTCTTGTATAAATTTGAGAATATACCATACTTTCCAACTAGAACATTAGGCCTAGCAAGTTTCCTTCTACTAAAAACTATTTTGCCCTACTGTTCAACTAACCTATGATTACCAAACTTTCTTCTAAAAATTTAACTTATTTGATCTTGTGGGCCACACCACCCACCTCGAAATTCATAAGCAACCCTAAAACGAACCACAATATAGTCTTGGTCATAATTTAAACTGGAGAACTCTACATTACTTAATCTAATCAATTCTACAACCAATCCAAAAGCAGCATGAACAACAGGTCTTTCAGGATTATAAAACGGGCCTAACCCCAAGTAATATCTACTCAAATTTACTTCAACCTCTAAAATCCGACTTAGCCTACACAATAAACAATAACAAGCTTATACAAAAGTGTTTAACAAAAAAAAATACATAAATAAATAAAAAATTACATTTAGTTCTTAAACAAACCTTAATAAGCAATAACAAATATTAACAACCACTAACACAATACGTTATAACAAATTGAAGTACACTCTGCTGTTCCCGTACTTTTTTTTTTTTTTTTTTTCGTTATCCCGGACCAAATCCGCCCGATTGCGAAAAGCGTGAAAAATATGGAAAAATGGCGGCAAACGTTACAAACTTTTGTAAACAATTTTTTAACAAATATTTAGCTTATTTAAAAATACCTAATTAATAATAAAACATATATTCTTTAAAAATATTTAAAATAAAATGTAAATTAAGAAAATAAAATTGAAATCTTCTAAAATAAAACAACAAAAATTTCATTTGACTTAAGTTATTAGGGTGTAATTTTTAAGACAGTTACCAAATCTTTTATTCTTGGTATATATATATATATATATATATATATATATATATATATATATATATATATATATATATATATATATATATATATATATATATATATATATATATATATATATATATATATATATATGAAATTTTTGTTTAAATTTTCCAAATTTCCAAATTTGAGAGGCTATATCAAAGATTACTTTGGCAATATCTCAGAAAGAACAAATAACATTGAGTGATGTATTGAGAGAAATTTGCAGCTTTGTACCTCCTCTAAACAGCTGCCAAAAATTGAAAAATGTTGTAGGGGTGATTTTGTTTTTAATTTGTCTGAATGGTAAATTTTCCAAAAAATTTTAAACAGTCGGACATATATATACAAGGGTAAATAACTATTTTTCAAAAGCAGATATCAAAATTCGTATCCCAGCGTTTGTAGAAAACACATTGATTCACATTAAACTGTGAATATACAGTTTAATTTTCATGCCATTTCGATCAGTGGTTTTTGCTAGCTATTCGCTTTACTCAAAGGTAGATTTTTCCAAAAAGTTTACAAATAGTTATAAATACAGAAAAACGTCAAAATCGGCTTTTTTTTAGCAGGTTGAAATTCTTGTACCCTGTAAATTTGATAATAATTGGTTAATGAATATTTTTTTTTTTTTTATTTTGAAAATTAGATCCTTTCCATAAGAAAGTGGCCTTTTTAAAAGTCTGATGGTCAAACTATGTCTAATTTCTGTATTAATAGTAATGGGGAACAAAACTATCGTCTTCCTTTTGTATAAATTTTTTTTGCTTCAAGGAGGTAGACAATGCAGAGTATTAGCTGTTTTAGATAAGGATCTGAGCATGGTTATGTTAGCTCAAAAGTTGCAAAACAACCTTTTAGATTTAAAGTCTTTGCATGGTGTCAATCATGATGTGCATAGCTTTGTTGCTTCTAAAAATATATCCTTCTTCCTTAGTTCTTTAGACATAAGTTTACCTGGTAGAAAACAATTCCTTTTCACCTTGATCATAGATTAATCTTTTGATATTAATTTTGAAATATCAGGTTTAAAAGTTGCGTATGAAAACTTAAATAAACTTGGATATAGAATTAATACAATGAAAGATTTGCATGATATTAAAGAATGTGTAGAGTTAAAAGCTTTAATTGGTATTGATTTGTTGTAATATGTGCTGCCTTTTAAGTTTGAAAAATGCATAAATGGAGCGTGTTTTAAAAGTGATCAAGATATTGTGCCCTTTGGGAATATTAAAAATTTTATTTTCACTGACCAAATCAGAGTTGGTATAATTAAAATCAAATTAAATAAACCAGTTTATTTTTAAGTGATTTTTTTTATTTTATGGATTTTTTTATATATATTTATATTTTATTTCTTTTTAAATAACCTCACTGTCTTCTTATTTTTAAGTTCAGAATGTCATAACAAACTTAAAAAAGAAAATTAATTAAAATTAATATAATTTTAAGCATTTTATGGAGCTGGGGGGAAAATTAATGAATGTCTAACGATATTTTATTCTAAATTATTGAAACCTGCAACACTGTTTTACTTTTGAATTCTGGCTTTAGATATTTACTGTAAAAGGAGGGTGAGTTATATAAATTTAGTAATATTAAAATTTTGATAGAAATATTTTTTTAAATTTAATTATTATTTTTTATTTATTTTTTTTTATATATTTATTTATTCTTTTATTTGCTATCTGTACGAGTAAGACCGTGAAGCAACAACCCTTAATAATCACAAATTTCATTTAATTAAAAAAAACATGAAATAAGCATAAGCTATCTAGTATCTATAAATATAAACTTATTCAAAAAAAGTTTATTGTAGTTAGCTTGTTCCATTGAAGTATGTTGAAAAAAGGAACAAAAGAGCATAAAAACCTTTAGGATTGAAATGTGGTTGCCAGCATTCAGCAAATACCACAAAATCTTTTTTTTTAAGATGATTTTTTTTAAATAATTGATTTAATTGGACCAATTCACTTACATTTAATATTCTCAAAGCCCTAAATGTCTTTATTTACTTATTTCCTAATTATAGAAATTAATGTTTATTTTTCGTCAAAATTTTAGTGTTGAGAGTTTCAACACTAAATATAAATATTTTTTAATTTTAATATTTATCTTAAAAATATAATAACAAAGCTTAAATAACAGCACAGAACCATAAAATATTTATTAAAAATAATAATAATATAATATAATTTACTTGCTTGTTTTTTAAATTTAAAATTGAAATACAGTGAATTGGTTCTATCAGTCCATTTTCGCTATTTTAATTTAACAAAAACTTTAAAATAGCTTGTTACTTTTAAAAAAGTTATAACTTAGATAACCTGCTTAATTAAGCTAATTAATTAATTCATATTTACTTATTTACTACATATATTCATTAATTATTACTTAGGCGAATAAGGTTACTAATAAAAACGACTTGTAACTAAAAAAAATCAAAGGAAATAAAAAAAAATCATGATCTTTTTAATTTAATTTATATTTAAAAAAATCCTCAACCCTGGACCAAATAACTAAATAAAATGCACTTGCTGATGAAATTGGAGTATCTTGTAAAACTATTGCCCATTTCTTTTTTGTTAACCAAGTTTTAAATCCTTCTGTTTCTTACTTTAATCCTTTAATGAGTATTTTTGATGATGGACTTGATAATTAATTTACTCTTGAAAGCCTAGGGATCAAAAACCCTGATGAAGGTATGGCAAAAGCCGATATCTTGCAAGTGTCTGAATTTAATAATAACATTGTTTTTAAAGGTATTCATTATTATGTGAAACTTTCTTGGAAGGAAAATGCTGACAGGGTTCCTTCCAATTTTGTTGTTGACCGTAAGGTTTTAGATAGAGTTTGTTTATCTCAAATTTTGTAAATTTTCAATAAAAATTCTAAATTTCAAAGGTCTTAAAAATGCGCACATCCAAATTTGCTTTATAAACCTCGAAGAAAATTGCAGTCGATAAACCTTATACTTTGTTTACGGTGAGTAATCGTTTGTTTTACATGTTTGGGTTTTATATTTACTTTAAAGGCTGAGATAATTTATCAATTAGTTGGTTCTATTTATTTTTGGTTAGGCAATCACAGAACTGCGGTTATGTCTTTCAGAGGTTTCGACGTTAGAGAATCACAATAACACACACACACACACACACACACACATATCAAGAGTTTAAAGTAAGTGAATCACTCGTAATGAGAGCTCGAGATGTTCCCCTTTTTTTATACATTATACTAAGATAGCTGTTTGCTATATAATAGCTTATATTTTAGTAACCGTCAAACCAGCGTTTCCTAACCGGGATTCATGGACCCCCTGGGGATCACAGAAGCTTTGAGGGAGTCCTCTATGAAAAAAATGTTTATTTAATTTAGGAATATTACATTTAAGAATATGGGGGTCCACATACATAAAGTTAGGACTGAGAGATCCACGAAAAAAAAAAAGGTTGGGAACCCCTGCGGTAAAAAATGCTTGATTCACGTACTTAAGTGCACCGATTCGATCCCGCATGCTGATCTCAGGCAGAAACTACCTAGAAAATTCCTCTACTCGAACAGTGCAATGCAAGTAATATGTGAACTTTGAAAAAAAAAAAATCTTGTCAAATAGTTTTTTTAATTGAATTTTACATGAATAAACAAGCTAATCGAAAGACAGACTTAAAAGCTTTATTTTCAATAAAGACAAAAAAATTAATATCTAATTATAATAACGTAAATATATGAATAAGAATTATTTATTTCTATGAGTTGAGAAAACTCATCAAGATCAAAACAGATCAAGAGCAGTCTATGATTTGGAAAAACTGATCAAGATTGGTCTATGATAAGGGAAAACTGATCAAGAGTAGTCTATGATTTGCGAAAACTGATCAAGAGTAGTCTATGATATAGGAAAACCGATCAAGAATAGTCTATGATTCGAGAAAACTGATCAAGAGTAGTTTATGATTTCTCGAAAACTAATCAAGAGTAGTCTATGATTTGGGAAAATTAATCAAGAGTAGTCTATGATATAGGAAAACTGATCAAGAATAGTCTATGATTTCGAGAAAACTGATCAAGAGTAGTTTATGATTTCTCGAAAACTAATCAAGAGTAGTCTATGATTTGGGAAACTGATCAAAAGTTTTTTATATCTCGTAAGAGCAATCAAATCATCTGAGAAAATGAATAATGAATTGAAAAGCTGTATAAAATATAGTTTTAAACATACAACCAAAATTATATATAAAAAATTAATTAAAACAATAAACTAATAAAATGAATAAAGAAATATTTATTAAAACAATTAAAATATCCGATATATTTAATGAGCATTATATAATTAAATGTTTTTGTATATATATATATATATATATATATATATATATATATATATATATATATATATATATATATATATATATATATATATATATATATATATATATATATATATATATATATTATATATATATATATATATATATATATATATATATATATATATATATATATATATATATATATATATATATATATATATATATATATATATATATATATATATATATATATATATATATATATATTATATATATATATATATATATATATATATATATATATATATATATATATATATATATATATATATATATATATATATATATATATATATATATATATATATTTATATATATTATCACTTTTATAAAGCTTTCAGTTTTAATATAACATAAATTATAAAAATATTAATGTAGAATACCAGAATAGCGTTGGGTTCCAAATACCAACCAAAAAAGAAAAAAAAAAAAACTATTTACAATTAGGTTGAAATAAAAATGTAACATATGTATATCCAGTGGTTTTAAAACCGGTTCTCCACTTAGTAGTAGAATTAATAACCAGTTCGTTTTAACGTTACTGTATTTTAACGAAAGAGTTAACAGTTCCGGGTCCCAGCTCATCACTGTATTCTTATTTTTCTTCTTATTTGTTGATTTTGCTGAATTTAAGTTTTATTTTTTAAATTATATTTGACATAATTTGTAGGCTTCTTCGTGATACTTATATAATAATAAATTGAATAGTAAATATATTACATAAATCTAATCTACAATTCAATTTCATAGAAAGTTTGAGAAAACTTAGACTAGAAAACTACTTGAAAACTTAGATTTTATTCTGAGTCACCACTGAAAACTATTTAAACTTTTTATAATATTTAGCATTTAAATGTAAATGTTTATAAACAAATAACCTTTTAATGTAAATATTTAAATATAAATATTTAAATGTGAATGTTTATAATCTAACCTTTTTATGTAAATATTTAAATATAAATATTTAAATGTAAATGTTTATAAACAAATAATCTTTTTATTTAAATATTTAAATATAAATATTTAAATGTGAATCTTTATAATCTAACGTTTTTATGTAAATATTTAAATATAAATATTTAAATGTAAATGTTTATAAACAAATAATCTTTTTATTTAAATATTTAAATATAAATATTTAAATGTGAATGTTTATAATCTAACCTTTTTATGTAAATATTTAAATATAAATATTTAAATGTAAATGTTTATAAACAATAACCTTTTTATTTAAATATTCAATAGATAAGTAAATGTAAATGTTCATAAACTAATTTTTTATTTAAATAGATATTTAAATTTATATGTTTATAAAGTAACCTTTATATGTAAATATTTAAATATAAATAATATTTAGATGTAAATGTTTATAAACTAACCTTTTTATGTAAAGATTTACATGTAGATAATAATTAAATGTAAGTGTTTATAAACATAACTTTTTGATGCAAATATTTAAATATAAATAATATTTAGATGTAAATGTTTATAAACAAATAACCTTTATATGTAAAATAAATAAATATTTAAATATAAATGTTTATAAACGTAATTGTATGTAAATATTTACATATAGATAACATTTAATTGTAAATATTTACTTGCAAATAATTTTATTTTTTAATAAATACTGACAAATATTCATGTAAATATTTGCATTTCAATAATATTTTATGTAAATATTTACAAATAAGTAATATTTTATGTATATAATAACGTGCAAATTACATTTTTTATTTAAATATTTAGTTACAAATAGCATTTTTATGTAAATATTTTTATAGAAATATTTTTATAGAAATAATATTTTTATGTAAATATTTTTATAGAAATAACATTTTATGTAAATATATCTACAAAGTATTTGTTTATTTAAATAAACTCGATAGTTATACTAATAAAATAATTATACTAATTATATTAATTATATTAATTGTAATAATAATTGTACTAATAATAGGGTATTTTAGAATTTTGATTTTCTTAAAAATGCAAATTGATAAAAATAAAAATATTTTCATAATTTTTTTCCCAGTTTATTTTATTTGAAATATTTTTCTTTAATTAAAAATAAAAAAAAAAAAAAAAAAAAAAAAAAAAATAAAAACTATTAAAAAAAAATTAGTTAAAATTTGAAGTAGGAAAAAAAATATCACAAAAAAAAAAAAAATTAAAAATTAAAAAATAAAAATTTATTTTGAAAACTTAGTTTTCGGTTTTTCAAATATAAATAAATAAATAAAAATTAAAATAAAAAAAGTTTTTAATTAAAATATCAACAATTTAAAACTTTTCTGAAAGAAGGATAATAAATATCATTAAATATTATTCAAAAATAAAAATTATAAAATGTTAACAGAATATCAATGGCTATAATCTAGTATCCATGTCTACTCTGGAATTTTGATCTGCAGAAGCTGTGTCTTCAGATATCCTGTAAAATGAGAATAGAAATGTTAGCGTGAATAAATTTTCTTGGGAATTGTTTTACAAGTATTCTCTTCAAAACATCGTACTATAGATTCATTAAAATGTTATCTGCTAAACTATTTTATATATATAGAAAGATTCTATCAAGGTGAGAATAGAAATGTTAGGGTGAATAAATTTTCTTTGGAATGTATTGCAAATGGAAAGCATCACCAGCTCTCGGAGCGTGCGGTTCGCTCGCTCTGAACTGGTGGTGGCCTGAAGGGCAGTATTTTGTCTGCCTGGAGGGACGGCATATGCTCTCGTAGGTGAAGTCCGCTCTCAGAAACAAAACTAAACAAAAAAAAATGTATTACAAATATTCTCTTCAAAACATCATACTATGGATTCGTTAATTAAAATGTTATCTGCTAAACTATTTATATATAAATAGAAAGATTCTATCAAGGATTACATGCATGCTATTTTTACATGGACAGTGATGTGATTAAGAAGAACTGACCATCTTAAGCTTTTCTTTTACCCATACCCAAAATGGTTTCCGTAATTTAAAAGGATTACGTCTTTATCCTTAAAAATACTGATCCAAGTTCAAACTATAAAACATTATACAAGGTTTAATGCACATAATCGTAAAGCTAACAATCATAAAATGCTAAAGCTTAAAGAAAACTTATGGTAACTTTCAAGAATTATTCAAAACTTGAAACAAATCTACTTTAAAATCCATACTAATAGAGTCCAGTCTGCACTGATTTGTTCAAGGAACACTTGCATAGGATGCTTGTCATCAGAACGATCAATTAAAGGATGTTATTCACTTGTACTGAACCTTAGAGCCAGGACACAATTAGAATTGGTTGAAAGTAACCATCAGTGTAAATTTAGCTCAAGAGTATAAGGATTTATGCAAAAAATTTCAGTAATGGCATCTGTTCCCCAAATTGGTGATGTGTCTGAATTATATATAAGTAAAAGAGTCAAACGACAAGTAAACTATTTTCTTTTAACTCCTGCTCTCCAAAGAAAAACATTTCTGTTTAATATTTTTTTTTATTATTAATTTTTCTACGTTACTTAAATTACCTCTAACGTTCATAATTATATAAGTTTTAAATGTCCAACTTCATAGTGCAATAAACTCTTTGAAAACCTATTATTGTAAGGTATCTAAGGATTACTCATTTAATTCAATTTTCATTTTCAAATTAATATTATTACTTACTCTTTCAATAGTAACTTCTTGTAAACTCTGACTCCACACTTAAACCTTCCAGTTTCATGAATTGGGTAATTTAGTATGACTATAAATAAATTAAATGTAGTACAAATGGCATATAATTCAAATATAAGTAGCAAGAAATTGATTATTCACATGTAAAACCAGCGTTTTTCAACTGGGGTCCATATGGACCCCCGCCCCTCAGAGGAACACAGAAGCTTTGAGGGGGTTCTCAAGGAATTTTTTTTATTTAATTTAGGAATATTATGAGTAAATGGGAGTCCACGTACGTAAAGTTAGGACCTCAGGGGGTCCACATACGTAAAGTTAGAACTCAGGGGGTCCACATACATAAAGTTAGGACTCAGAGGGTCCACATACGTAAAGTTAGGACTCAGGGGGTCTACATACGTAAAGTCAGGACTCAGGGGGTCCACATACGTAAAGTTAGGATTCAAGGGGTTCACATACGTAAAGTTAGAACTCAGGGGTTCCACATACGTAAAGTTAGGACTCAGGGGGTCCACATACGTAAAGTTAGGACTCAGAGGGTCCACAAGCGAAAAAAGTTTGGGAATCCCTGTTGTAGATCATCAGATTTGCGAAGTTAACATTTTTGTTAGTTCTATGTTCATTATGTAACTCGTTATCATAACAAGGTTTTACTTGGACATCTACAGGCAAAGAAACTTTAATCTTTTTAAATTACTAGCATTTTATTCTTTCCATTTAATAGCTTTCATGGAAAGGCTATATAGAGCAGGACAGACTTCTTAGCTAAACTAACCGTGAATAAGGTCTTGAGGGAAGTTTTACTTGGACAAATGCAGTTAGAAAGCCTTTTACCTTTTTAAATTTCCTAGCATTATATTCTTTCCAGTTAATATTAACTTCCGTAGAAAAGCTATATACAGAAAACCAAACTTCCTAGCTAAGCTAACCGTATGTAAATTATTGTTGGAGGTTTTACTTGGACATCTACAGGCAAAGAACCTTTTTACCTTTTTAAAATTACTAGCATTTTATTCTTTCCAGTTAATAGCTTTCATAGAAAGGCTTTGTACAGCAGGTCAAACTTCCTAGCTAAACTAACCGTAAGAATATTGTCATCGCACAATAATATCTTGATAAATTTTACCAGTATAAGTGAGGAGCAATATGAGATGTCATATCTGGAACTACAAAAGGAGTTGATGGGAGAATCAAAACAATAAGGCCACTTAGGATGACGAAACCTGAATAGAGAAGGGCTGCAAAATATTCATTCCATCCAAGAGAGATTGTCTGCAAAGGTTAAAAGAAATTATAATTATTTATTAATTTTAAATTAATAATACTAGCATTATAATATAAGTTCTCAAAAAAAAATTTATCACCTTATAATAAAGTATTTAATTAATTAAGAAAACATTAAAAAAGGTTTTGTAATCATGTTCTGTTTTTACCATGGAAGTCTTCTTAAAGGAAAAAATACTAGAAAAGAATCAAATGTTAAATTTTTTTGTTGCTATTTTAGAGTATGCTGGCTACATTTGAAATAATAACATAATCATCACCACTCATTATGCTTGTGTGCCATGCATTTATATCCTCAACTTACTTATGCATAATAATAAAAAAAATCATCACCACTCATTATGTTCGTGTGTCATGCATTTATATCCTCAAATTACTTATGCATAATAATAATAATAATAAAAAAATCATCACCACTCATTATGTTCGTGTACCATGCATTTAGATCCTCAACTTACTTATGCATAATAAAAAATGTAGACAACATTATTTTTGCCATGAGGAAATATATTAAGCAAAAGTAGATTACATGTTTGGTGACTGATTTTTAATTTCTATTGCTTGCCATAAATGAGTTAACTTTAGGTTGTGATAAATTGTATTAAAATTGAATTGAAGTCCCTTAGGTGACTGACATTTCTGACTTTTTTTTTGCTCCATTATGCGGATCCTAGGAAGAAACTTCCTTAAAAAATTCCCCTCCCTGAAGTTCCTCTGAATTGGGTAATACTCAAACGCACGCCCAAACACACACATTCAAACACCGTGTACCAGAGAATCTCAACTTTCGGGTGAACTATAAGAACATTAACTTTACAATAAACAATCTACAGCACAGATGTATCCCTATTCGTTTCATTATTATGCGGACCCTGGCCAGTTTTCTGACTGTACAATGCACAATATACAATTTACAATGCAAACGTGCACCTATTTTTTATTATTATTATTATTATGCAGACCCTTGTTAGTTTTCAGATTGTACAATGCACATTGTATAATCTGCAATGCAGATTTGCCCTTATTTATTCCATTATTATACAGACCCTTGCCAATCTTCACCTCCCCCCTTCCAAGCCTTTTTCATGTAAAAGAAAAACTCAACAATATACTTACTAAAGATTTAAACACCAATAGTGAAAGAGCGTGACCAACAGTTCCAAATCCAACAACGAAGCTCAAAACAGTTCCTCTAGAATGAGTTGGAGTAATTCTTATTACTCCAAGTACAAGCCATACCCATGAGGTAACTGTGATGAAATGTCCTCCACTTGAAAAGAAGAGATCAGCCACACAAGATACATATCCTCCTGTCATCATAAAGAAGAAAATAATAATTTAAAGAATATAATTGAGGGGAGAGGTCAGAAGCTAAAGGATGTAAGGAACAAAAAAAAAAAATTTTTTTAGAAAAAATAGTAATGTAAGTTATTTTTATTTTATTTTATTTTATTTTATTTTATTTATTTTTTTATTTTTTTAGGGTTATTATAAATTTAAGCTACCATCAATACACATCACAGTTTACATTACTGTTTCTTTCTCTCACTATCTATCTATCTATCTATCTATCTATCTATCTATCTATCTATCTATCTATTATCTATCTATCTATCTATCTATCTATCTATCTATCTATCTATCTATCTATCTATCTATCTATCTATCTATCTATCTATCTGTCTGTCTGTCTGTCTGTCTGTCTTTCTATCTGTCTGTCTTTCTGTCTGTCTGTGTCTAACTATCTTTCTATCTTCTTCTATCTATCTATCTATCTATCTATCTATCTATCTATCTATCTATCTATCTATCTATCTATCTATCTATCTATCTATCTATCTATCTATCTATCTATCTATCTATCTATTGTCTTATAAATTGTCTTACCCAATTCTAAGACCCTTGTTAGTAGCAAATGAGCTGCAAACATAAATATAAATTGTCTTACCCAATTTTAAAGCCCTTGTTAAGCAACAAAAGAGCCGCAAATGTCGCAGAAATCGAAAACAGAACTCTTCTAACTGGAAGTCTTGCTAACAATAATCCAAGGGCATGAGCAAAGCGACGAGTTCGGCAACACCACAAGCCACCACTCGATCCTCTACGCTAAATGAAACAAAAAGTAAATTACGATATATTATAATAATAATAATAATAATAATAATAATAATAATAATAATAATAATAATAATAATAATAATAATAATAATAATAATAATAATAATAATCTAAAGACTGTGTTGTTGTTTTTTTTATATATTTATTTTATATAATTGTCCTAAATAACTGATTACAAATTAAAAGTACAGTAGTTAGTTATATAATTAAGAAATTAATGTCTCTTATATATATATATATATATATATATATATATATATATATATATATATATATATATATATATATATATATATATATATATATATATATATATATATATATATATATATATATATATATATATATATATTATATTATTTCGTTTTGCTGTATCTGTCTTGTAATTGGGGCAAACTATTCTAAAACCTTTAGGATTCTATATAAATAGTGTTTTCTATTTTATTCGAAGTTTTATTTTATTGGATCTGCCTCTTAATTGGGGCAAAACATTGGAATTTTTATCCCCAAGTATCGATATTAACAGTAATCCACCATATAATATTCAAAACTTCGTTTTGTGAAACTTGCAGCATAGTTGGGGCAAAACATTATATTCTTGTTCCCGATTCTCCTTTATTAACTAACAGTAACTCACCGTATAATAATAAAACCTTTTATCTCTGATAGGGCATTGGATCGTAAATGAAACCGCGCTATATTGGACTTGCAGTATAATTGGGGCAAAGCATTATAATTCTTGTCATGATATGCCCTTATTTAAAGTAATTCACTATATGTTAATAATAGTTTAACCTCTTATAGGGCATTAGGTTGCGAATTAAACCGCATTATTAAATCTGCCCCTTAATTGGGGCACAACATTATAATTCTTGTCCTGATATGCTTCTATTTAAAGTAATTCATATAAGTCAATAAAACCTCTTACCTCTGATAGGGCATTGGATCGTGAATGAGTCGGAATCCAATGGCACTTCCTTGGAGAACACTTATCAAAATAGCTGGCAAGAAAACCCTCCACATGGGTCTGGCAAATATTATGGGGAAAACGGCTTGTTTCAAGGCGCTCCCTCTGCAGTTACTATCACTCAAGCATTTTCGCATCTGTAGTTAATAATAATAATAATAATAATAATAATAATAATAATAATAATAATAATAATAATAATAATAATAATAATAATAATAATAATAATTTTGTTATTCTTATAGGTTAAAAAATAGAAAAAACATCGTACAACATAAAAAAATGTAAATGGTTAAAAATATTAATTAATAATTAATAATAATAATAATTAATAAATAATAATAATTAATTGGTTAATTTAAGTGTAGGATGTGTTAGACCTAAGTAATATTAACCCTAGATTGTGTTAAACCCAGGTCATCATCCTAAGCCTTGATTATTTTTCTGTTCTGGTTTCGTTAAAATAAGTTTGTTAGGCCTATTTCGTTTTTATTCTAGGTTGTGTTAAGCAAGGTGATGTTAGGCCTAGGTCCTTATTAAGCCCAAATTGTGTTAGACCAAGGTCATATTAAGCTTAGGTTAGGTAAGAAATTTTAGTTTTCTAAAATTCTTTAAAAAGATAGAGTT
>SEYY01024838.1:112500-115000 GCA_009176605.1 Armadillidium nasatum | reverse complement strand
TTATTATTATTATTATTATTATTATTATTATATTATATATTATTATTATTATTATTATTAGTAGTAGTAGCATTTCTAATAATTTTGATATATAAAAACATTTTAACTACTAATATTTTATATATTAAATACTTTCAATAATAACACTGAATAATAATAATAATAATAATAATAATAATAATAATAATAATAATATATTAATAATAATAATATTATATAATAATAGCAAAATAACGATAATAATAAAATAAAAATAATAATAATTTAATATAATGATAATTAAATAATAATAATAATAATAATATAATAATAATAAATAATAATAATAATAATAATAATAAACAACGATAAAAAAAAACAATAATAATTATAATATAAAAAATGATAAAATAATAATAATAATAATAATAATAACAAATAATAATAATAATAATATAAAAAAAAAATAAAAAATAATAATATAATAAATAATAATATAATAATAATAATAATAATAATAATAATAATAATAATATGAAATAACGATAATAATAAAATAAAAATAATAATAATAATAAAATAATAATAATAATAATAATAATAATAATAATTTAATCTTCTGATATAATTATGCTAATTTCATTTTAAATAATTTTTGACAACTTGTATTTGAAAATAGTTTTTTAAAATAAATTTTCATCTAAATAATAATATTCAATTTACTATTAAATAAATAATTTTAAAAAAAAAATTTTTTTTTTCGCTTTTCAAAATTAAAAAAAAGTACTCCAAAATAAAAAAATAAAATACTAATTTAATTTTTCTAATTTAAAAATTACTTACGCAATTTACTTAATATGAAATAGTAAAAAGACTTTGCAATTGACTTTATGAGCTTCACTTGCTATAACAACATTTATGCTTTTCAGAAATAAAAAAGTACTCCAAAATAAAAAAAATAAAATACTAATTTAATTTTTGCAATTTATAAAATACTTACGCAATTTACTTAATATAAAATAGTAAAAAGACTCTTTTCAATTGACTTTATGAGCTTCACTTGCTATAACAGAATAAAAAAAAATTCCTTTTTAATAGAATAATACTATAAATGACAAGGGTATACAAAGAGCATTATTTACATTTCTGTTTTTAAATTGGTTACGAAATAACCCATATCATAAATTCCTTACGAAAAAAAAGGGGGTTAAACCCTTCTATCCCCTTTTCTTATTAAAATAAAACCCTTTTCAAACAATATTGTTTACGTTTGTTCTAAAACTTTTTTTTTTATTATTATTTTGTTACGGGGCGGGTCAGAATTTGGCTTATTTAAAATGCGCTTCACAATTTTTCTCGCTTCTTGGAAATAATAAATATGAATTTCGATATAAGGAATGGTAACTGTGTTACTTTAATGAGAAGTGTAAACGATTGCATTTCGGACACACACACACACACACACACACACACACACACACAGAGAGAGAGAGAGAGAGAGAGAGAGAGAGAGAGAGAGAGAGAGAGAGAAGAGAGAGAGAGAGAGAGAGAGAGGGAGGAGAGGGGAGAGAGAGGAGGGAGGGAGAGAGGGAGGGAGACTCTAGCCAATAAATAAAGCCCATTTTCAACTTGAAAAAAATATTTTTTTGTTCTTTATTTTATTTTCATTTTATATTACCTTGACATGTTTTACTTCACGCTTAGCGAGAATTCGTTACATTTCCAAAAAGTACTTAAGCTTATTATTATTATTATTATTATTATTATTATTATTATTATTATTATTATTATTATTATTTTATTATATTTATCTATTATTTATTATTATTATTATTATTATTATTATTATTATTTATTATTATTTTTAGAATTTTTTAGCAAACTTCATAATTAACAACTTTGTTATTGTTGCTTGCATGATCAATAATCTAGAATTTCGTTACTCTAGAAGTAACTTATCCTAACATGTAATTATTAAATCTATATGTAATAAACTTTGGGGCTCAAAGGAAACGGAGTGTTTCCCCTAGCAGCCCCTTTTCAGAGAAGTGGACATTATTATAATTTTATTATTACCTATTATTTTTAATTTGTATTTAAAGTATAGGACCTTTTTGTAAATGTATTTTAAACTTTTAAAATACTTTTTTTCTGTAATTGAAAAATTAATTATTATTATTATTATTATTATTATATTATTATTATTATTATTATTATATTGAAAAGGGTTTTATCCGTGAGTGATTTCATGAATTGTATATTATGGTTATTATGGTTATTATTGTTATTATTATTATTATTATTATTATTATTATTATTATTATTATTATTATTGTTATTATTATTATTATTATTATTTTTATTTTATTATTATTATTATTTTTATTGTTATTATGTTATTTTTATTTTCAATTCTTATTATTATTAATTATTATAATTATTTTTTTAATTATTATTATTATTATTATTATATATTATTATTATTATTATTATTATATTAATTATTAATTATTATTAAGAA
>SEYY01024838.1:102500-107500 GCA_009176605.1 Armadillidium nasatum | reverse complement strand
TTCCAAAAACTCATATGCGTTCATGCACACACAAACACACACACACACACACACACACACACACACACACACACACATATATATATATATATATATATATATATATATATATATATATATATATATATATATATATATATATATATATATATAAAAATTAAAAGCATTTAACAATAAGATATATATTATTTTCTAGTGCCTATTTATACTTTATCGTACTAAAAAGAAATAACGTACATATACATACATGCGTACACATCATACACACATATATACATATTTCCATACACAAACATACATAATCATACAACTATAATTATTCTAATGTATATAATACTTTGAATAATATATAATAATGCCTATTTATACTGCATCGTACCAAAAAAAAAACTAATGTACATATACATACATACATACACATCATACACACATACATATTTTCAGACACACATATACATAATCATACAACTATAATTATTTTAATGTATGATCATACTTTGAATACACACGTTCAATGGATCCCGTTAATATTATGACTCATACTATGAAAGAATGTATTATGCTAAACAAATATATATATATTAGAACGTGTCTAGAGAATACAAGCAAACTGTATACCTTTATGTATGTATATAAGCATGTATATTATACATGCATTAGTAACATATGATGAAAAGAAAGCTTAATTATATAGAATACAAGAGGTTCTGGATCTGCCTAATTATATATTAAATGCAATAATAATAATAATAATAATAATAATAATAATAATAATAATAATAATAATAATAATAATAATAATAAATTAATAAATAAATAAAAAGAAACCTTAATTAGACAGAATACAAGAAGTTCTGGATCTGCCCAATTATATATTAAATGCAATAATAATAATAATAATAATAATAATAATAATAATAATAATAATAATAATAATAATAATAATAATAATAATAGCCAAAACCTAAAAAAAAGTCAATAATAACACAAAAACTTAAAAAAGTTAATAATGACAAAGGTTAATAATAATAATAATAATAATAATAATAATAATAATAATAATAATAATAATAATAATAATAATAATAATAATAATAATAATAATAATAATAATAATAATAAATAATAATTTATATTTATTCTTTTTAAACTGCTTTAACCTAACCTAACATCAGAACAATAAACTAATTTCTTCCAAATTAATATTATATATATATATATATATATATATATATATATATATATATATATATATATATATATATATATATATATGTGTGTGTGTGTGTGTGAGTGCGTGTGTATGCACGTGTGTGGTTGGGGGAGGAGGGGGGGGCGCAAAAGTCAAGACCTGGACGTAATAAACGTGACTTAAATAAAAAAATTGAAATATTTTTCTTTTAATAATAATAATAATAATAATAATAATAATAATAATAATAATAATAATAATAATAATAATAATAATTATTAATTACAAAATTATTATTATTTTTATTATTATTATTATTATTATTATTATTATTATTATTATTATTATTATTATTATTATTATTGTTATTATTTTTAACATTATTATTATTTAGAGCAAAAAAAAAAAAGTTAATAAATTTAATAAGGGATTTATATAATTACTTTCAAAAGGAAATAAAAATATAATCCATTAAAAAATATGAATCGAAATCTCTCTCTATGGAGTGGGAGCAAAAAAAATCAGAGGCGTTGTCTATATTCATTTGGACGTTTTAATCACACATAATAAAAATGGAGGGGGAGGGGGAAGGAATTCTATTATTATTATTATTATTATTATTATTATTATTATTATTATTATTATTATTATTATTATTATTATTATTAGTAGTAGTAGTAGTAGTAGTAGTAGTAGTAGTAGTAGTAGAGACTATTTGCTTATATAATAATTATACGAAAAGGAAGAAGAGGAAGAAGGAAGAAGAGGAAGAAAGAAGGAAGAAGAAGAGGAAGAAGAAGAAAGAAGAAGAAAGAAAAAAGAAGAAAGAAGAAAGAAAAAGAAGAAGAAGAAGAAGATAAGGAGTAGGAAGAAGAAGGAGGGCAAGGAAAACTCAAAATTAATTTTCATATTTATTATTATTATTATTATTATTTAATCAATTAAAGTGATAAATTGGTTTAATAATAATAATAATAATAATAATAATAATAATAATAATAATAATAATAATAATAATAATAATAATAATAATAATAATAATAAATTTATGTACTCAATGCCATAAAATATATTGACCTACTTTAAACAAAACAATAGAATAAAATTGTTTATCAAAATAATCTTAAATTCAACACTTACCTTTCCTCTTTTTTTTTTTTTTTATTTAATGTACCCAAATTTGATTGTCCACATGTTAAAATCGTTTCGCGTCTAACTGTTAAATAAAGTTAACAACTATCACCATATTTAAAAACAATTTAACATGTCAATATGTCAGTATATATTATCCTAATTAAACACTAGATAGTTTTTCCTTTTTTAAAAGGGAAGCATTAAACACTAGACTTCATTTAACACAACACTGATAATAACTGTTGTAGCTACAGCTGTATCCAACGTCGTAAAAGGGCAGGCAGCTGACGCAGTGGCGCTCGCTGACTGACTTATTCGTCGCGAGTGAGTGAGAAAAGGCAGACGAAACTCGCGCCATTTTCAGTCTGTTTATTTGCAACATGATTGTACGATAACTTAAGAATTTTTTTTCTTCTTTTCTTTTTACATAGATATAAACGTAGAATTTTTTAGAGATAACTTGATAATAATTGTATATTTTGAGAAAAAAAGAAACAAATCATATATATTCATAATTCATTCATAATACATAGAATTTTTAAAAAATTAAATTAATAAAAATTGTTTTTAATTAACATGTAATTTATTTCTGCCAGCGTTACCATGGCAACGAAGTTTCACATTAAATATCTTAACTGATTTTACTCTATAAAAGCTTATTATATTCTGAGGAATTTAGACAATTTGATTTGGATAGCACTGAACATAAATCGCACAAACATTCAACAACAACAACAAAAAAAGCTTTAATTAATTAAGTAATGTCAACAGGTTTGCAACATGAATTAAAACTATTTTCGGCTTATTTTACAACCTAATTAAAGGCAGTTAAAAAATTTATATACAAAAGAAGGCTAATATACTCTAGGAAACAATGCCAACTATTTCATACAGTTGTAAATATACTTCAATTGTATTTCATATAAACACTTATATATATATATATATATATATATATATATATATATATATATATATATATATATATATATATATATATATATATATATATATATATATATATATATATATATATATATATATATATATATATATATATATATATATATATATATATATATATATATATATATATATATATATATATATATATATATATATATATATATATATATATATATATATATATATATATATATATATATATTGGTCAGACTCCGGATTAGCCTACATCAATATCTCAAAAACTACAGAAGTACGTAAAAAAGGATTACATTTTTAGAATCCTTGTCGAATTTCAGGTAGGAAAAGTATAAAATGTTTGAAAAAAAAAAATAAATAATGGTACAAGGATTCCAAAAATATAATCCTTTTTACGTAGGATCAGTAGTTTTTGAAATATTTGTGGTTCAAACTGGAGTCTGACCATATATATATATATATATATATATATATATATATATATATATATATATATATATATATATAATATATATATATATATATATATATATATATATATATATATATATATATATATATATATATATATATATATATATATATATATATATATATATATATATATATATATATATATATATATATATATATATATATATATATATATATATATATTAAACATTTTCATCAATCTTATTAACTGGGGGGAGGGGGACTGGGGGTTGATAGGACTCTAGGGGGTATAAGGGATTATGAAAAGGGGGTGAAGGGGGGGTTGTACTTAAAATTTACATTGAAAACTGAAAAAGGAAATAAAAGATTTGCAATAATTTTTGATAATAATCTTTTATTAAATTGAACTTTTTAAAGAATATATTTATACCAAAATGTCAAACACATTAAAAATAATTTAATCGTCTAAAGTACAAGTACACACACACACACTTACACACATATATATATATATATATATATATATATATATATATATATATATATATATATATATATATATATATATATATATATATATATATATATATATATATATATATATATATATATATATATATATATATATATATATATATATATATATATATATATATATATATATATATATATATATATATATATATATATATATATATATATATTATATATATCCTCTTGTGGGCAAAGCACAGGGGTCTACAAATTCCACCTGAGTTGGGGAAATATCCTAATCGTGGTCGATTTAAGGCCGATATGTCCCAATACACGGAGTTTAAAAGTGTGCAAGTCAAAGGTAATTGGGAAAACTGATGATGGGATTGTGTTCCAGACTTTACCAGTAGAATACATGTAAGATTGAGCATAGCATTTAAGCATGGATGGGATCAGAGAGTTAGAAAAAGAAAGAATGAGACTATGTATAAAGGTGTCTCGCACGAGGTGAGGAGGTATGAGACGAGAAAATTCAAAAGAGCAGTGTCCGTTGTAATAATGATAGCATATATATATATATTATATATATATATATATATATATATATATATATATATATATATATATATATATATATATATATATATATATATATATATATATATATATATATATATATATATATATATATATATATATATATATATATATATATATATATATATATATATATATATATATATATATATATATATATAGAGAGAGAGAGAGAGAGAGAGAGAGAGAGAGAATAACGTAATAATTCGAAGAGCAGAAAGACTGG
>SEYY01024838.1:95000-97500 GCA_009176605.1 Armadillidium nasatum | reverse complement strand
TTTATTATCCGATCCTTTCGGACCCTCATGAAACCCATTTATGGACCACTTAGGGGTCTATGAATCCTCAGGTTAAGAATCCCTTGCGTATCCCCTTAGAAGCCACTATTTGAGAGAACTCGGCAGCTAACAAATTATCATTATTGATTATAGTAGTACTCTGCAAAAATTGTCCTAACGAATCGTTGGGACAAGTGGCAACAAACGTCACAAAATTTTTTTATTTTTCAGTTATTATCTTATTTGAAAATAAATCGGTGAAGCAACTTTCTTATACTTAACATGTCTTTTCTCTATTGAAAATTTTACTAACTTTTTTTTTTTTGCCACTTGTCCCAACGATTCGTTGGGACATTTTTTATAGTGTATAGGACCTACTATAATATAATAAACGTGTAAATAGCTGTGAAAATTTAAAAATTGAAAAATTATTATCTATTTAATTTTTGAAATTGAAAATTGAAAATTTAATTTAGTAAATAAATACGTAAATAAAATTAAATGTTTAAAGAATAAGTAAATAAATAAAAAATAATAAAGTAGAATTTCTTAATAAAGAATTATTAATTATTACTGAATCCCTAATATATATATATATATATATATATATATATATATATATATATATATATATATATATATATATATATATATATATATATATATATATATATATATATATATATTATATATATATATATATATATATATTGAATTAAAATTGTCAAGAGGCTATTTTAAAATTCTAATCGTTCTTTAAAATTTTCAAGCATGATGTACTTAGAAAGAGACAGATGGATTGATAAATAGATAGATAGATAGATAGAGAGAGAGAGAGAGAGAGAGAGAGAGAGAGAGAGAGAGAGAGAGAGAGAGAGAGAGAGAGAGAGAGAGAGAGAGAGAGACAGAGAGAGAGAGAGAAGGATTAATAGAAAATGACAGAGAGAGAGAATGATATAGAGAAAGAGAAAGAAACGAAAAACAAAGGAGGAAGAGATAGATAGATAGATAGATAGATAGATAGATAGATAGATAGATAGATAGATAGATAGATAGATAGATAGATAGATTGTTAGATAGATAGATAGATAAATAGAGAGAAGGATTAAAAGAAAAATGACAGAGAAGTAAACGAGAAACAATAGAGGAAGAGATAGAGATAGATAGATAGATAGATAGATAGATAGATAGATAGATAGATAGATAGATAGATAGAGAGATAGATGATAGATAGATAGATAGATATATAGAGAAAAATTGAGAGAACTTATTAATAAATTGATCTGTAACCATTCAACTTTGAGGTATGAGTGAGATAAGCGCTAAATTGAAGAGTGTATTCTAGCAAGAATCTTGCTACACACACATGCGTCATTATTACTACATTTTCAACCAACAGTTCAACATCACATGTTTGGGGCATTCGATATTCGGACTTTGCCATACAGGAAATGTTTTCCCATCGCTATTCTGTAATCTGTTACATTAACTGCTATGATGTTGAATATATATATATATAATATATATAATATATATATATATATATATATATATATATATATATATATATATATATATATATATATATATATATATATATATATATATATATATATATATATATATATATATATATATATATATATATATATATATATATATATATATATATATATATATATATATATATATATATATATATATATATATATATATATATATATATATATATATATATATATATATATATATATATATATATATATATATATATATATATATATATATATATATATATATATATATATATATATATATATATATATATATATATATATATATATATATATATATATATATATATATATATATATATATATATATATATATATATATATTACCGTCATTCATTTTATCTAATGTCTTACTTAAGGCTATTTTAATGTAAAGTATTTATCAGTGACAAACTAAGTAGTAATGTTATCTCCTTAATGAAGCCTACCCATATATACATATATATATATATATATATATATATATATATATATATATATATATATATATATATATATATATATATATATATATATATATATATATATATATATATATATATATATATATATATATATATATATATATATATATATATATATATATATATATATATATATATATATATATATATATATATATATATATATATATATATATATATTCACGGTGAGGACACCGCAACCTTGTGAAATTTAACTCTTTAAAAACTCGACATCTTCACCTCTCCGACTCTAAAACACCTCCAGACTCTCTTATCTTCTTCACCGGCTCTCTCGTATCACCTGTGAACAAAATAATCATTCTTGGTCTTAACATAAATACCAAATTATTTAGAAAACCAAATATCACAATGGTTTCTAAGGTGTTTCAGAGAAGCTGGGGGGTTGGAGGGGAAGGGTTATGTGCAGGTTGCAGTGGAGTATTGCTCCCACATTTGGGGTGG
>SEYY01024838.1:80000-82500 GCA_009176605.1 Armadillidium nasatum | reverse complement strand
GTGTGAAGGCTATTCTGAATAAAATGGACGCAGCCAGATTGAGGTGGTGGAGACACTTGGAGAGGATGCAGGGGGGAGTGTAGCCGAGAGGAGGTAGGAGTGGAGGCCGGGAGGAGCAAGACCGAAAGGAAGACCTAGGAAGAGATGGAAGGACTCAGTGGAAGAATCTTTGAGAAGACACAGAATGCCGTCTATGCAAGAACTGATGGAGGAGAGAGTGTTAGAAGACAGGAGGGAATGGAGAAGAGCGCTGGCCCCGCTGACAGGGTCTTAGACCCTTCCTGGGAGCGGTTATAATAATATATATATATATATATATAGTATATATATATATATATATATATATATATATATATATATATATATATATATATATATATATATATATATATATATATATATATATATATATATATATATATATATATATATATATATATATATATATATATATATATATATATATATATATATATATATATATGTATATATATATATATATATATATATATATATATATATATATATATATATATATATATATATATATATATATATATATATATATATATATATATATATATATATATATATATATATATATATATATATATATATATTATATATATATATATATATATTATATATATATATATATATATATATATATATATATATATATATATATATATATATATATATATATATATATATATATATATATATATATATATATATATATATATATATATTCTATTGAGACTGCGCTTTGAGTGTGTGCATACATATGTTTACACTTATAATAAGAATAAGCAAACTTCCCATAAAGAAAAACCCAAGAATAAATCAACCTTTATTTTCCTCTTGTAAGATCAAAAAAGATTTCTACATAGAAACTTAGAAGCTAAAACCAATCTATTATAAAATAGCATTTCCAGAAATATATATATTATATATATATATATATATATATATATATATATATATATATATATATATATATATTATATATATATATATATATATGAGGTAATAATCATAGTCTGCTAACACTCCCGCAGACTAAATATTCATTAAACATCGAAGTTTAAAGTTTGTTATTGGGGAATCGAACTCAGGCCCTATAGCACAAAAGCATAGAGTTTTACCTTTACGCTACTCTATGCTTTAGGTAAAACTCTATGCTTTTGTGCTATAGGACCTGGGTTCGATTCTCTTCTAGCATACTTTAAACTTTGATATTATATATATATATATATATATATATATATATATATATATATATATATATATATATATATATATATATATATATATATATATATATATATATATATATATATATATATATAATATATAAATATAAAATATTAATCAAAATAGATAAAAGGAGTGTGTGTGAAACTTTAAGAAATAGAATATATTAAGTTAGTGGTTAGTTAAGTTAACCGGGAGAAGATAAGATATATATATATATATATATATATATATATATATATATATATATATATATATATATATATATATATATATATATATATATATATATATATATATATATATATATATATTTATTAAATTAACGCATGAGCGGGCAAATATACAATTCATATTTAATTCCTACGCAATGAATATTAAAATATTTACAAAAAATTTTACATTTTAATAAATCAGCATCCCTTTTTTAGAACGGATTTGATTAATTTTTTTTTTTAAAATTTCTGTTCAACACGTTGGCGCTATTAGTTGGGAGAGTCATGTGCCTTATAATGACGTCCGTTAGCAACGGACGAGTATTTTTTTAGGACGTTTTATGGGTCTTGTGAAATGGTTGCTTATAATTTGATGTCCATTAACTACGGAAGTGTATTTGTAGGGACACCGTATGAACCTCGAGAAATGGATGCTTTTATTTGTTATCCGTTAACAACGGACGTGCACTTGTAGGGACAATGCATGGACTTAGTGAAATGGATTCTTTTATTTGATGTCCATTACCTAGGATCCCCAAGTGTAATCGAACCGGCTCCCTCAATCACGCGAGTCATTACTCTACCTTTATGACACGGCAGCAACATCTGGTGATCCCTCTTTGCATCAGATTTATCTTGGAAGATGTTTTTATCTACTCTCATCTTAAGAAGAATCTAAATTTCCTGTTAATGAAGGATCTTCAACTTTTATCTAAAATACTCTAAAGAAATTTAATTTTAAAATACATTCTTTTTAATCATTTGAAATACCATATATTCTGTTTAAGACTTTGAAGTACCATATATTCTGTTTAAGCATTTGAAGTACCATTTGAAGTCCAGTAAATATATTCTAAAATTACAAAGTAAAAAAGTTTTAATAGCAGAGTTTGAACACGTTACCAGATAAAGGTAATATACATTTCAGCTTTCATACCACTAACCGTTATACCCAACTTCCACTTGTATTTTCACTTTCAGGTAGTTTTAAATTTGTAGCGCTTTTTTTTAATTAGCTTTTCAATAAA
>SEYY01024838.1:32500-65000 GCA_009176605.1 Armadillidium nasatum | reverse complement strand
ATTTATTTTTATTGATTTTCTTTTTTAATTTTTTTTCTCAAGTTTGTTTTATTAGTTTATGATTTTTTGTAATTAATATTTCCAAAAGCTTTGTTAGTTACGGTAATTTAAATAGCAATAATAATGACAATAATAATAATAATGAATAATAATAATAATAATAATAATAATAATAATAATAATAATAATAATAATAATAATAATAATAATAATAATAATAATATGAAAAGACCAAAGAAAATTTTTTAAACATATAAATAAGTTAAGAAAATAAATAAACAAATAAGGAAATAAATAAACGAATAAATAAATAAGTAAATAAATAAATAAAATAAATAAATAATATTAATATTAATGATAAATAAATAATATTAATATTAATGAAGCGGTTCACTTTCGTCTCAATGATATCCAGGATACGAGCCGCGTAATAATAATAATAATAATAATAATAATAATATTCAATATTCTATAATGAAAATAAGGAAAAAAGGCGAAATAATACATATATGTAACTATAATTTATGGATTTATGTTAATTTTTGTATTTTTATTTATTTATTTTTTTATTTTAATTAAATTTTCTTTTATTATAATATTGAAACGTGATGACTGTGTTAAATTTTTTTTTTTTTTAAATTTAAATTTTTTTTTATTTTTATTTTTTTAATTTAAGTATTTCAGAAACGTGCTCAACCAATGTGATTTACGTGCATTGCCCTCATGCTCTCTATGCATCACTGTACCCATTTACATATATATATATATATATATATATATATATATATATATATATATATATATATATATATATATATATATATATATATATATATATATATATATATATATATATATATTATATATATATATATATATATATATATATATATATCCGCGTTCCGACAAAATTGGCTGGAAAGATGAAAGGTATAAATGAAATAAATTTGCTTGTTCCCCCCCCCCCCCAAAGGTCAAAAAGGAACCAGGATCACAAATGAACAGATTTGAAACATTTTCCACATTTTCCTGCAAGGGATCCCTCCCGGGAAAACATTATACGAATACAGCCTCGTTAACTGAACATTGGTGACGCCATTGTAGCAATTTATGATCCATAATTGGTTTCTTATATTTATTATTTATACTTTTAATGTTTTAATTTTCTCCTTAATCTATATTTGGCTGTTGATTTTCGAATCATGTTCTTCTACTTCTCCCGCAGCCTTCTTCTTAGTCTTTGTCCTTCTGCAACCTATGGGAATAATAATCAAGTTGAATTATAGGCTTATTGCCAGTTTTTGGTGCTAATGTCAAGCGTCAATTCAGAACTAACTGTCATGCGTTTAACTGAAGTGTTTAGCCAGTTCAAGGCTGGAGTTCCATTATAAATAGATATTCTGTGACTATAAAGTTTACAATCTAATACATGGTTCAACCAGTGGTGAGCTGGAGTCTCTTAGGACAGGTTCACGCGAACCTGGAGTTAAAACGTTTTTTTAAGGGAGCAAACGGGTGTCTAACTTTTTGCTCTATAATTAAACATGGAAACAAACCGACTGGAAGATATTTTGACTAAGCAGACAACCGGAACTGAACCGGTTGTTAAAATTTTGGTAACTCACCACTGAATACAACCTTAATTATAATCAGAAGTATTGTCTGGGAGGCCCATGCATTCTTCCGAGATAACAGTGACTCCCTCTCTTAAATTTCGCTGCTTTACAAGAATTCTTTTAAGTATAAAACATTCATCATATTATTATGTAATTTATATCAATAACTTATCAATAATATATAAAGATTTCATATTTATATATTCAATAAATTCTTGATAACTATAATAGAAGCAATCTAAAATCTTAGTGAATAATTACCATATATTTAAGGTGCATATATATTCTATTCTTGATATATAATCACCATTAATGAATATCCATTAAAGAAATACTTTATTGTATAAAAATAACCATATTTTCTTATTATTAATATTATTCAATGCATAAGAATTAATGATAATCTTATACTTTCATATTTTTTTATGTGTGGACTGGACGTATTTTGTTTCATTGGTAAAACTCATTAATTACTACTAAGGATAATCCGAGTTTTTAGCATTACTTTTTGTAATGAGTGGGTGATAGATTGTATCTTTATTCGCTCTTCCTTTACCTATCTGACCGTATTTATTGTTATTTGTTTCTTTCTGATCGTATTTCTTGGTCCTTGGTTTTTCTGATCTTATTTCTTGGTTCTTGTTTTTTTCTGATCGCATTTCTTTGTTCTTGTTTTTTTTCTGTTTGTATTTCTTGGTCATTGGTTGTTTCTAACTGTATTTATTGGTCCTAGTTTTTTCTGATCGTATTTCTTGGTACTTGTTTTTTTCTGATCGTATTTCTTGGTCCTTGAATTTTTCTGATCTTATTTCTTGGTCCTTGGTTTTTTTCTGATTCTTGAATTTTTCTGATCGTATTTCTTGGTCCTTGGTTGTTTTTGATTGTATTTCTTGGTCCTTGGTTTTTCTGATCTTATTTCTTGATCCTTGTTTTTTTTCTGATCGTATTTCTTGGTTCTTGGTTGTTTTTGATTGTATTTCTTGGTCTTTTGATTTTTCTGATCGTATTTCTTGATCCTTGAA
Organism: Armadillidium nasatum; assembly: GCA_009176605.1. NCBI lineage: Eukaryota > Metazoa > Arthropoda > Malacostraca > Isopoda > Armadillidiidae > Armadillidium > Armadillidium nasatum. The sequence goes on along the minus strand of SEYY01024838.1, from coordinate 62,362 downwards.
TTTTTCTGATCGTATTTCTTGGTCCTTGGTATTTTCTACCGTATTTCTTGGTCCTTGGTTGTTTTGATTGTATTTCTTTGTCCTTGTTTTTTTTTTACTCTATTTATTGGTCCTTGGTTTTTTCTAATAGTATTTCTTGGTCCTTGTTTTTTTCTGACTATTTATAGGTCCTTAGTTTTATCCCGTTCCTATATATTTAAATGTCCTCCATTCTCTTGTCTTTACGAAATATGTTTATTCTATCCTAATAAATTGAACAACACACACACACAAGCTTACATCGTTTGAAAATTTCTCAAAATAGAAATTTTCCAATTAAATAAATGAAATAAAATAAAACATTTAAAATAAGGTTAAAATATTTCGAATTCACAAAAAGGATTTAATCCTATTAAAGAATTAAAATCGATGGAAATTATTAAGCTACTGATAAATAGTAATAATAATAATAAAAGTAATAAAAATAGCAATAAGAATATTCTTTAATCTTTTTTTCATTTTTCCAATTACAAAATTTTACAAACCTCGTATACTTTATATGTATTAAAACAAAACTGAAATGGGCTTCTGGGAGACGAAATCGTCCTTTTAGCCCATTAATATTATACATAATAATGTGTAATAATAATAATAATAACAAAAGTAATAATAATAACCATAATAATAAAAGTAATAACAATAACAAAAGTAGTAGTATTTGCACGATTTCTTCAGGTTCCTAAGTACATTTCTAAGGACAATCCTTCAATAAAAAAAAATATTTGTTGCCATTTGTAAAAATCCAAGTTTTAATTCATTCACGTTTCGTTCACTCACTTTGAACATTTTCAAGGATATGACTTTTATTTTTAAATAACGAAGCTTAAATATTAAAATTCTTTATATAAGAAATTGAAGGAAAATTAATTTTTTAAAAAGAAATAAACAAATAAATATTATTGTATCTCTATTGTATTTATTAATTATTTTAATTTTTTTTCAGGACGCGTAGCATATAGTTGGCTTCGTTACTTGTTCGCAGCCCCGGAAGTGGGCTCGAAGCCTCCCTAGTGCTCCAATGTCGACTCAGCTTTTCACTTAGTTAATTAAGTTACGAGGTTTGGAACCCGACTCTGATTCAAATTTTGCATTCATGAGTGGGTCGAATGCGCAAATTCGAGTGGGTCGAATGCGCAAACAGGCTGCATGCAAATTTCAGAAAACGCAGCTCATGGTTTCAGCAAATCCTGTAATTCTATTTGCTCTTGTGAAGTAATGTGAAGGTAGTTTAGAGATTATTTTATGGTATTAATCTTCAGGGGATTATGTAAATGAAAATAATTTTTTATCATTAAAACCTTAATTTAAAGAGTAACTATATTTAAATATGCTAAGTTGTAAAAGAATTTTTATATTCCAGAATATAATTTTTTAATCATTATAATTATATTATTTAAAAATTATAAATTTTATAAAATAATTACTTTTGAGTTGTACTTTTCCTTCACTTCACCAACAGCTTCCTTTAAACATTTGAGGCAATATTCCGCATTTTTCTTATCAGATCCAGAATCAATTGCACTAAGCAAGAATGATTGCTTTCCTATGTGCATAGAGGTTGCAATGATTGGATCATTTTTTACTGAGGACAATCCATCCATGCATAATGTTATGCAAACTTTACCTTCAACTTCATTCAACTGACTTTTGAGATTGTTTTCAACTTCATTATGAGCTATGTCCAATAGTGGCCTGCCCTGCTAGATTTCTTCGAGATGGTGGAGAGTAACCAGGTCTTAAGGCTTGTATCATTTCAACAAAGTACTTCGATTCGACACTTAAAGTCTTGAGCCAATTGTTATATCTTATGCTTAAGGTAGATTATTAGACTAATGACGATAAAGCATATATATATATATATATATATATATATTCGGCCGTCGTCGAGAGCAGATGTGACTAAGAGTAGATGGGAAAAGAAAAGCGAGAAGAATCAGAAAGAAGATTGAGGAGAGAAAGAAGAGAGAAGGTTTATGCATTAAGACAGTACTGAACAAAATTTTTTAAAAACTAATAGCTAAAATTTATTTTAAAATTATAACTTTAGAAAATATTTTTGCATTATAAAAAAAATAAATTAAATAAGTTTCGATAAAATTATATTTCAAAATTTATAGAGGAGCAACAAATCTTTCAATATAATGGACTTTCGGCTTTTAATGAAAAATTAAACCTTAACATTAAGAATTTAAAATTTAAAAACAAGAGTTGGAAAATCGACGACAGGATCGGATCATATGAGAAATAAATGCAAGGACGACAGGACTAGCCATCCGGCCTTGTAATTACTCTGTCAACGGCTTGTAACTACTCCAGAACCGGCATTGTCATTGGAAGCCATAGCTCGGAGAAGTGCAATCTTTTGAAGACCCCTGGGAGAGAGTGTTTGGAGGTTAGTTTGAGAACGATGCTGGTCCTACTGAAAGGGTAAAAACCCTACCTGAGAGTCTGGATAAGACTCATGGACCGGCATGGAGACGGACAAGCCGAAAAACATGATCTTTTAGAGGGCTCTGGGAGAACTTCTACAAGCGAATGGGGGAAGATGCTGGTTCCACTGACAGGGTGAAAACCCTTCCTGGGAGAGGTTGTAGATTGTAGATAGTAGATAGACGATAAAGCAGATGATGAAGGCTGGTGTTACTTCTATTTTCCAATACATGTTTAGAGTAATGATGATGGCCACGAAGAATAATAAACCGCCGAAAAACTAAATTATATTTTTACTTACGTAAAATTTTCTTTAAAGTTTTGAGCTAGTTGTTATATCCTCTTCCCCTGTTCAGGTTGATAAAAATCCAAAATGAAGTTCTTAGATTCGTTCTACGCTATGGATTTGGAACTATTGACAATTACCAATTTTTTCACCGACTTGAAGACTTTTTATTGATAAAATCGTAGCGTCTCATCGGCATCACCTTACGATTATTCAATTTCAGACTACATTTTTCTCATTTGAATATGAAACTAAGCAAAAAATTAAATTTCTAAGAACTTTATATACATTTGCTTTTTATCAAGTATACGATTTTTTTTTCCATTTTCTATTAACAAAAACTTTTAAAATTAATATTGAAAAATAGTAAAAGTGAAGCTTTTTTTAAAATAATGTATATATATATATATATATATATATATATATATATATATATATATATATATATATATATATATATATATATATATATATATATATATATATATATATATTATATATAATATATATATATATTTTAAAAAAAAAAAAAAAAAAAAAAAAAAAAAAAAAAAAAAAACTTGAAATTTTTTTTTTTTTTTTTGTAAAAAATAAAAAAATAAAAAAAAAAAAAAAAAAAAATTATTTAAAAAAAAACGCTACCTACTAATTTCTTTTTTGGATATTGTTTAGAGGAGGCACAGGGCTACAATTTTTATTTAGTGCATTATTAAATGCCTTTTGATTGAAGCTAGATATATCCTCTGAAACTTTGGAAATATTTGAAATTTGGTCAAAATCGACCTTTCTGAGAGGCTATATCTCAAAACAAACAAATCGCATCGAATAAAGTATAGAGAAGAATTTGTAGCCACATCCCTCCTCTATGCACCTACCAAAAATAAGGAATATTATAGTTGTAGTTTTGTTTTAACTTTTTTTGACCGAAAATGTGGATTTTTTTAAAAATTTGTTTTCGATGGTTGTTCAGTTTTGGGCTTATAAAATTTTTTCTAAAACTCTGGGAACAAATGTCTGTTAAAAGTTTTGGTTGCCATTAGAATTCTGAATATACAATCCAAATTTCAGGTTATTACGAAAAGTGGTTTGGCCACGCCATTCATTTGAAAAGGGTCAAATTTTCAAAAAAGTTAATTTTTTTAATAATAATTATACTAAGAAAAGCGATAGAATTGGACTTTTTTTTTAACCGGGAAAAAAAGCTATATACACTGAAAATTTCAGGAGAATCGGCTGAAAATTAAAAAAAAAAAAAAATTGAAATTGTATTCTTTCTAGTAAAATTTGCCATTTCAACCCCGGTTTTTCCTGATTTTTAGCCGGGGCCCGGTCGGTTCATACCTAGGATGTTAGTATCTACAACTTATAACAAAACATTTCAGCTGCATTTTTTTCGTAACATTTATTTACAGAGTTCCATCAAACAGACACATCTTGGATATGCTTTTTTTTTATCTTAACTGTCATGTAAACTTACCAGCAAAAGCCGAGCAGTTTAAAGAAGATTTACAATATTTTAACTGTTTGTAATAACCTTATCAGCTTGCAAAATGTAGCATTTACGGTATCTGCGTTACAACCATCTACCATATATAAAAGGAGTAATAGTTAATTAAATGAACTGAGGCCGATATATATATATATATATATATATATATATATATATATATATATATATATATATATATATATATATATATATATATATATATATATATATATATATATATATATATATATATATATATGATGAGAAAGGTTATAATAATAAAACTAAAAGAAAACCAACTTTATTTTAAGATCCAGTGTTGGAAACTAACAGGGTTAGTTTTTCATTTAAAGATACGTTCACTTTAGTAAGCTGAGACAAATATATTACCATCAACAGATCCTAGAATAATAATAATAATAATAATATAATAAAAAAAATCAAGTTAAAAATAAAAAATCAATATAAAAAACAAAAATAGTTGAAAATAGTTTATTATTGGGTAAAAAAATATTCAAATACCTTCATGTTGGAATTAAGCATATCCTCGAAATCTGACGGGGCCATTTTTGGGACTTGGTTGACGAGTTTGGTCAATTCCCTTCCTACGTAGTTGTCAGCTGGTACCTTCCCACTTAACACATCATCAACATAAGCTTTAAAAAAAAAAAAAAAATCAATTTTTAATTTACACAGTTTATTCAGAAGAAAGTAAATTTACAAGTTTACAATATTATAGTAAGTCCTAAACTACTCAAGCTTACAATATTATAGTAAGTCCTAAACTACTAAGTACAATAATAATAATAATTACATTACATAACACTGAAAAGGGCTTCTAAGGGGATACACATTGGTTTCCATTGAACCCCAATAATAACACTGATACTATTACTACTAATAATAATACAGAAATAAATAAAGTTCAGGGGTGTTAATTCAATTATATTGACTGACCTACGTTAAACAATATAAATTGGTAGGAATCCGTAGGATATGGTGAAGTAAGTTTACTTACCCAAAAGAACTTGAAGAGTTGATTCTATATTCTGGGAAGCTTCGGATATTAGTTGCAAATCGGTGGTTGGATCCACTAATCTATTTCTACTGAATTTACTCTTCTCTGAGCAGCATTCACTAACAATATTATATATATATATATATATATATATATATATATATATATATATATATATATATATATATATATATATATATATATATATATATATATATATATATATATATATATATATATATATATATATATATATATATATATATATATATAATTCCTGTTCAAAATTATCGCGCCATTTATGAAATATGGGGTCATGTCTGACTGTTGCTAGGGTTTCTGCAGTAGGAAGTTCGTAATTGTCCCTATAGTGTGTGTGCTAGCATTTTCAAGCATTAGGTGGAAGTGATTCCCAATGAAAGGGGCAAAGGGCAGTAACATGGTTATGTGATCCAGATATTATGGTGCATTCAAAGACTTCTGGTGAATAGGGAAGAGGATGGAAATACGGTCCCAGAACATTTCAGAGACCAACCAGACGGTTCCCTTGGTGCAATATTGCATGAGCCGTAACATTAACCACGACTAAGATACTTTATTACGACCGTTTGCACATCTCAGGCATATGCTGGTTTCGTCTGCAAATTAGCACACTTCAGTCATCGTCGGTCCAATGTGTAGGATTCATAGCAAACTGCAGTCGTAGTTATTGTACTTTGCGCATGGGTAGTGAGCAGTGGTAGCCTTCCTTCTTGCCAGTTCCACTTCATGGAACCACTTTCTGAAAGATATGACTGAAATCCGTACATTCTTTGAGGTCGCGAAGTCATTGTGAAACTCGGTACTAGTGGACTCTCTCTTTCACAATATCTTCATCAGCAGATATCGCTCATCTCTTACAGTCGTAACCCTCTTCCTACAAAGTCTGCGATGTTTACAGAACGACCCGTGTCACAGAACTGGCTCACAATTCGACTGACTGTGGAAGAGTTCACAGTCCATGCCAAAGAACATTCGCGACATATCTTATCTTACTGCCCTACAGACTTCCTCTGTCAGGGACTGTGGAAGCTTTTACTTATTACCTACCCATGTGGATTTTCCATGTTGTACGTATCTTGTGTAGAGCTACTGCTGCAATACTATGTACAATTCCTCAAATGCAACGCAATCAGCGAATGTTACACATGAACTTACAACACCATGGTAGGTCGACATGAAGTGAACTAATTTCACGCCGTCACCGGCTTACGATATCCTGTCGGATACATAATTCTGTGCTACTTGGGCTGTATTTCACCCGTTTTGTGGAAAACTATACCGATTTTAAAATAATTATGAACATTACTTCATCTTTCCGACGTGGAGCAATAATTTTGAGCAGGTATATATATATATATATATATATATATATATATATTATTATATATATATTATATATATATATATATATATATATATATTATATATATATATATATATATATATATATATATATATATATATATATATATATATATATATATATATATATATATATAATATATATATATATATATATAATATATATATAATATATATATATATTATATATATATATATATATATATATATATATATATATATATATTATATATATATATATATATATATATATATATATATATATTATATATATATATATATATATATATATATATATATATATATATATATATATATATATATATATATATATATATATATATATATATATATATATATATATATATATATTATATATATATATATAATATTTTACCTCCAACAATTTCTGGTAAATAAGATACAGTTTCGACTGGAATTGGGGCAAACATTGTTCCTGGGGTCTTTCCTGGAACTCCCATAGATACACTAATATAAGCCTGTAAATTGAAGAATTAGTTTGCAAATTATATAAATTATTATTATTATTATTAAATTTGAGTTTAAATGTCTAAAAACTTTTGAGAAATTAAGAGCTCACTCTTTATTCAGATAATGAAAATTTTTAAGGATATCAAGAAAGTATGGGGAGTGAAAGAGATTAAGGAAGCTGTAGTGGAGATGCAAAAAAAACAACAACAAAAAAACAAAACAAAAAAAACAAAAAAACAAACGTTAAATAATATAACAATTCTAGACACATAGAAAGTGGAGAATTAGACTAGTAAAAAGAATGAGTAACTTCTATCAAAACTGTCTAGTTTCAGTTTTCAATCTCTGAAGTCTCTAGACAACTCAGGCATGCCTAAATTTTTTGTTTTATTTTATTTTAATATTTATCAAACAAGGTCAACTACTACTTAAACTACTACTAATAATATCTGCATACATCAATGCACTGGGGAGAAAAAACTTTACCTTCATTCCCATTCTGCCTCCATGAAGAGTGGTATCCACAGTCAAATGAATGGGATTAGTAAGATTATTAGTAACCCTTGAATAGTAATCATGAATAAGCAAAGAATGATCTGTGATTTCATGACCAGTTGCCCACCAGCCAACAATCCCTTCGCCTGGATTCACTTTTTGATGTAATTCGAACATGTCTTTTGCAAAATCCAATTCTACAGCAACCTGAAGACATTTGAATAAAATTTAAGAAAAATGATTTTTCTTTTTTGAAATTACTAATATAAATGAAAAAAGAAAACTTTCTACCAACTTTTAAAAATGAAAATATGTATCCAAAATAATAAAATTTCTATGAACAATTTATTATATATTAAGGATATTCTGATGGATATTTTACTTTTAAGTAATGTTTAAAAGGCTGTTAAATTCATTTACATATTACAAAGTTTTACTTGGTTTAAAATAAAGCAAAGTTTTACCTCTTCATTTGATTCATTGTGTGGAACACAGAAGCAATTGGTAATTTCAACAGCTCCTTTATCAATAATTCCTGCAAATTTGTAGATTTAAAAAATAATTTGTTAACAAATGCAAAATAAAATTATTTGTTATAAAAACTCAAACTTTATCTTTACACTTAATAAATCTACGAGGAAAGCCAAAATTATAATTTTAAATTTAGAAATGGAATATTGGTAACTTTTTAAGTATTTGTACTTAGCACTGACCAAATTCTGTAAGCATCGAAGCTACAAATACAAAATACTATAATAAAACTAGTAACTGTGATTAATATTGGTACTGTAAATTCTTGGTATAAGTAACAGTAAAATTTTGATATTGCTCCATCCATAGAAAATTGCGATGCTAAGTTATCATGTTAAGTTGGATGTTAAGGTTAAATAATGCTACTTTACTAAAATAAAATACAGAAAAAAATATCTGGATCTTTTCTTTAAAAGCTTGTACCTCTAGGGCACTGGCCTATTTGAGAAGAAGAGCTCTCTAAGAGAGCAAGTTGATTTCAAAGATAACACAAGGGATTGAAAAAGGAAGGCTTTTATCATGTTAACCAATCACTTTCCAGTTTGTGTCACTGTGGTAGCAAAATTACTTGTTATAACTTCCATATTTTATAATAAAAAGAGGCAGTATTCCCCTGTTTCTTAAAATAATAAAATAATAATGTACATAATAAAATTTAATCATTATATATATATATATATATATATATATATATATATATATATATATATATATATATATATATATATATATATATATATATATATATATATATATATATATATATATAAGGTAAAAAAAAAAAAAAGTATATATATATATATATATATATATATTATATATATATATATATATATATATATATATATATATATATATAATATATATATTATTATATATATTATATATATATATATATATATTCCTTTCTACATAATGGCTAACATGAGTTATGTTGGATGTTTCCATATAAGTAATTAAATTATTTTAATTTAAATATTTAAATTTTTTCTATATATAAAAAAAAAAAATATCAAAGTAAAACTTAAAAAAACAATTTTTGAAGGGGCTAAATATTTACATATGTAAGTTTATTTCCTATTCGCAAAAATTAATATTTAAATTTAAAAGTGATGAATCGTTCTCACATTCATATAAATTTACACATTAAATACACAATACGAAATACAAAAGTGAAGAAAAAAAATATTAAATTCAAAGGTAATAACATTTCGTTTATCAGTTTTTTATTTAAATACTCAATGAGATGCAAAAGTGTTGTCAGAATGCAAGCATTATTAATGATATTTTTAATATTTATAAAAACAATCTATAGATGCAGATAAGAAATATATCCTTAAAATATTACAATATCCTTAATAGTGATATAAATCATTAAATATTACAAAAACATACCAAATAATGTTCCAATGAATGATATTTTAATATTTATGAAATCAATCTACAGATGCGGATAAGACATATATCCTTAAAATATTCCAATATCTTTAATAGTGATATAAATCATTAAATATTACAAAAACATACCTAATAATGTTCCAATAACTCTCTGTGCATCCGGAATTCTTCTTTCGTATGAATCTACAATTGTAAATAATACAACCGGATGTACTCTTGCAGCCAGATTCAAAGCCATACTTAATATATTTTAAATAGCTTAACTAATATGTTATAAATTATAAGATCTAAATATCTGAAAAGAAAAGAAAAAAAAACCTTGTAGATAAATAATAAGAAATACAGAAAAAAAAAATCAGCTTAATCTGGGCCATGAAATCTGAATATATTTTGCCAGTTTCAACTCTTTATCATTTTAAAATTATCCAGATACAGCTCCAACACGATCAATTAAAAACTATCCCACACTTGCTCCTTTTCCAGACCTAATTATTCTAACTTTTAATTTTTAATATGAACAATTATATTTTGCTCCATTCTTTGGTTTACACAAAACTTTTTTTTTTTTCTACTTATTTTAATAGACCTAACATTAAAATAATTCCTATACAATATGCACGTATGATAAGTTTTAGGATTTTTTTTCTTGTTTTTTCAATTTTTTTTTCTTCTGTTTCTTTTGACCACTCCTTTTTCTGATAGTGAATATTCATCTTTGCGTTTTGATTTTAGATGCCCTCAAAGATTTGGATGAAAATATTTTACTTTGGGCATCAGAGGGTCCTCTTCTAATTTCCTGGCTGTAGATATTACATTTAGCTATTTTGAGCCTATCCTGAAACATTGTAAAGTACTCCCATACTGATGAAGTATGGGAATATATATATTATATATATATATATATATATATATATAATATATATATATATATATATATATATATATATATATATATATATATATATATATATATTACCGTATATTAGTAGTATTAGAGAGAGAAAAGCATTACGTAAAATATTACATGCAAAACTTAACAAGCAGTGGTTAGGTCTATTTGCTGGCTGTTAGGCGTAGTTTTACCCTTTACAGTCCAGGTTAGGTTGTCAAACTAGTTTGTTAGATCTAACAAATGTTTGACTTAACCTAACCTGGACTTAAAAGGTAAAATTAAGCCTAAGGGCCAACAAATAGACCTAACCTACTCAAACACCACTCTGTGCTAACTACGCCTAATGGGCAACTCGCCTATACTTATATATATATATATATATATATATATATATATATATATATATATATATATATATATATATATATATATATATATATATATATATAATTATTATTAAATTTTTAAAATTTAAAAATTATTTTTTGTAATGTCAATGATCTAGCAACCTTGTCATAATAGAAATTCGTAGGCTATATTGTTAGTTTCAAATTGTTTTGCGTAATTCCAGCCGTATTCTCAACGCATTGGTATGTTGTTACTTTCAGCAACCTGGTCTTGTACGAAAAAATCCACTACTGTGACACAACGCTACAAAAACCAAAATTACTATCTATTATGAATCAGAAAAAAAAATCCAAATTTTGTAGTCTTTTCAAACTTTTAGTATAGAAAATCTGTAATTTCCTGAAATTTTTTTTTCAGAAAAATGCATATAATCATTAATTTAAGAGAATGTTGACTATTCTACTCCTTCCTTATAATTAAATGTAGTTTTCTTAACCTAAAATTTCCAGCCCCAGTCAGTCGCTAGTTAAAATACTATCTGAGTAAGTGGAATAACATAATTATCAATCTTTAATAGGCCCACATGTTTCCAGTCTCGTATCAACGTTCCCTAGGTCATGCAATTATAAACAGCTTAGCGTGTATGTAGGTAAATCACAAAAAAAAAAAACTAAGAAACGAAGTTCTCCAAGAGCCACAACAAAAGGCTAGTCTACTAAGTAGTACAATTCCTTAATAATAAAGTAGTAAATAATGTGTATAAAACATAATTAGTACGTAAACGTACCGGATTAATTACAAAAGCTAAACACATTCTCAAACTAGTATCATAATTATTCATAAGTGATGAATAAATCACGCAATTTCTACTTAGGAATTTTGTTCTATACGAAGAAACACTTTGGAACAAAGTTTCACCAAAGTTGTAAACTTTGGTTTCACAAGCTAATTTTAACCATAGCCAAAGTTTACCATATATGATAAATTTTGATATATATATATATATATATATATATATATATATATATATATATATATATATATATTATTATATATATTATATATATATATAGTTTTATATGTGCAGTAAGTAGAGCAGCTGAAGGTGAGATCAACTTTAAAAAAGTTGTATAATTAATAGGTGTTAGTTATGGCAATAACTTCAAAGCTTATTTACAATTTTAATTTATTTTTTATTTCTCCAGTTTCCCTCTTGTTATTGTGAACTAAAAGTCGTAGACAGTAAATGTAATATTTGAATTATATCATAATTTTTTTTAAAAAAATCAAACAAATAATATAATATTTCATAAGAAATCATGCAACTTATTTAATTGATTTAAATTATACCAAGTTACCAACACTGAAAAGTGAGAATCGGATAGAGCTCACGGAAAGTAAATTTGCTCCTTGTTTCTTAGTTCTAAAGTGTGAACTACTAGAATATTTAGACTAGGCTATGATAATTTTAATTTAGGAATTTGGACCGAAGCATGGGTCCCATGGAGGAGTTTTTCACATATTCCTTACTTTGGAGGTTTCTTACTTTGGCTAATTGTTAATTGATTATATTAAATTCATGTTATTCTTTTACAGTTTATATTGAAATCTATATTTATAAGCTATGAGTACCAAAAGAAAATTAGAAAGCGACACGGAAAATCTTTTTAAGAATGAGGTAAGTTGTTTTGCTAGGTTTGATCTTGGAACAGCCTAGAGTAGGCTAGAACATTTCAAAAACTTAACCAATCTAGGAAGTTGTATTTTTTTTTTAACTTTTCTGTAAAGTAAATGTGTGTAGAATGCATTTTAGCATATTTTAACTATATTTTCAGTATAGTAAAAAATAGAAGTATAGGCTAGATTGAATTATTACTGGTTAAAGTACTAAAAATCCTGTTATATAATATAATTAGGCCAACTACACCGAACGTGCTTACTCCTTATTGCAGAGAATGATATCACAGTTATCAATATTAACATCAATATTTCATAATGTTGTCCCTAGATATTTGATATACATAAGTACATTTTAGCACCTTTTAATATTTAATTTTTTTATTTAGATTAGGCCTATTTGCTGGCCATTAGCATACATTTACCCTTTTAAAAGTCAAGGTTAGGCTGTTAAACTAGTTTGTATACCTACATTAGTATCAATATATTTTCCAATTATCTTCCTCTGCCCAATTTCTTACACCATATTGCCAAAGTTGCAGATGAAAGCCAAGCTTTATGATGTTCAAAATCTATTTTTACTTAAGTGCATTTTAATTTAACGAAATTGATTTTCCAACTTTTTTTTTTGTTTTTCTTCAAAATACATTGCATTTCCAGTTGTAAATAACAACTAAATGCCAAGTAAGAGATGAACCATGCATTTTTACTATTTTTATTTTTATTTCATTGAAGTCAAAGTCAAAATATACCAAAGTACATTTGAAAAAAGTCTAATTAAGCTTGAAGGACCAATATTTTGAGTTATGCAAAGGGGCGTTTCTTACTTTGTATTTTGTCGTTATTCATAATATGAATTGGAAATGTAATGTATATTGAAGAAAAACTAAAAATGGTCAGAAAATCAAATTCAATAAATTTAAAATAGTTAAAGTATTAAAAAATTTTGTTATAAAATATGATAAATACGATAGTTCATCTTTTACCTGGTTTAAGTTGTTCAAAATATAAACTGGAAATGTAATGTGTATTGAAGAAAAACAATAAAAATGAGTTGGAAAATAAAATTTGCTAAATTAAAATGCACTTACGGAAGTAAAAATAGATTTTGAACATTATAAAGTTTTGTTTTCATCTGTCATTTTGAGAGTATGGCATTAGAAATAGGGTGGAGGAAGATAATCGAAAAATATATCAAAACTAATATAGGTATATAAATTGTTAAATCTAACAAACTAGTTCAACTTAACCTCAAGCAAGCAACTGGGGTGGCATGAAAAAATTATAAAGGACCAAGTCAGAGAGGAGGAAAAGTTGCTTATTTTGCATAAGTGTTTACTGAGGAAAGATTGGATAGCAGTTTAGAGACTAATAGCTCTAGTATACATGTAATAGGCATACAGCATTGGAAATTGAGTTAAATGAAATTAAATCTTTGTAGAACACATTGACCCAAATAAGGAAGCAGATCCTGATGGTATATATGGTAGAATTCTAAAGGAGGGGGGTAGCAGCATTGCAAAGGCATTGTATTTGGAGAGGTACCTGAAGACTGGAAAATTGCATATGTGGTGCCCATTTATAAGATAGGTAATAAAGAAGATCTAGGAAACTATAGGTCAGTTACCTTAGCATCTCTGGTTGTAAAAGTTTTGGAAAGGTTACTGAAAAGTCATATAGAGAAACATGTGGATGATAACAAGATACCGCATAACTCCTAGCATGGTTTTTGAAAGGGTAGATCATGTCAGACTAACCTAGAATTTATTGAATATATTACAGAATGCATAGACAGGGGCGATCCAGTTGATGTTATATATATTTGAAGCTTTGGTTAAGGTACCCCATATAAGGCTGATGCAAAAGTTGTCACAGTGTAGTATAGGTAGAGTGGTACACAATTGGATCAAGGATTGGTTGAAGAACAGAAGGCAGTGTGCTACTGAATGGAAATGTCATTATGGGAAACAGTGAAGAGTGGGGTTCCACAGGGTTTTGTGCTGGGACCACTATTGTTCCTCATATATATAAATGATTATATATTAGGCCAGCATTAGAGTATTGTGCAAAAGTTTGGGTTCCACATTTAAGAAAAGACATATGATGAAGAGAGTACAACATCGAGCATCACAGATGATTTCTGGCTTTGAGAGTAAAAGCTATGAAAAGAGATTGAAAGAGCTGGGAATATTCTCAGTTGAAAGGAGATTTCTAGGAGGGGTGATACAAGTTGTTTACAAAATATTTGCACCTGACAGTAATACAGAGATTGAAAAATATTTTATATTCGACCATGAAAGAGAAACTAGGGGACATAATAAAATTAATAAGTAATGCAATCTCAGTCTAAGAAAATACTCTTTCAGTAATAGGGTTGTTAATTTTTGAAATGGCTTGCAACAGGAGATTGTTGACTGTTCTTCTCTTGCAACATTTAAGATGGAGTTGGAAAGATATATGGATGGTTTAGGTATCATTTAGTATAACTTGACTAAGCCAAATTGGTAGGGGTATATATGATTTTTTAGACCAGCTTGTGACTAAGCTTAACTGGTAGTTTTGTAGTGGGACAGTGGGTGTTGGTTCATTGCATGTGTAATTAGTTATATAACATCAATTGTTAGTACAAAATATATGTAGGGGTTTAGTTTTTATCTCTGCATGATATGAACTGATAACGAGGAATAGGATGGACCTAGTCTTTGTTGCATACATTAGTACTATTATTATTATTTGTTTTGACTGGGACAGTCTCGATAGGCCTGCGTGGCTTCTAACTGTATCTATTTTTAAAATGTATATATATATATATATATATATATATATATATATATATATATATTATATATATATATATATATATATATATATATATTATTATATATATATATATATATATATATATATATATATTTATATATTTTACTGTAATAAATATTTTGATCTAGACCTTTAAACACTTGCAATCATGAATTAGATAAACCAATAGGCTATACAATTATATTATTTAAAGAATTATAATTTTATAAAACAACTCATTACAGCCATGATGTTACTACAAGTGCCATTACAGCTAAATATTTTTTTATTTTTTACTCACAGGAAAATCTCCAAGATATTTTTACAGATGATTTATGTAAATTGAATTTATCATCAGATGAATCTGAAGCAGAGGATGAAAATGAAAATGAAATCAAAAATAAAATAGATGCTGATGATGAAAGTGATCAATGGGAAGACATTGATTCCGAGTCTGATGATGATGATGACTTTGATAGCGATATAATTGAAGACACAGATAGTGAGGATCTAGATAAAAGTGAGTGTGAAGAAGAAAATTATCCTCCATTTATAGAGGATAAAGAAGTAGGTCACCAGTCCCCTGAAGAGGATGTTAGTATTGACATTAAAAAACAGAAGAGGACAAGGAAAAAGAAAGCTAAGAAAAATATTAAAAAAGATACAAAAAGTGATACAGAAAGTGGATATGGTGGTGGTAGCTCAAAAGAAGGAGATGAAGGTAATAAATATTATTATTATTATTATTATTATTATTAAATAAGAATTTAAGATTTTTTTTTATTTATGAGCTTGCAAAAGCATTTTTAATGTATTAAACATTTTTACGTATGTTGAAGAGTTTTGGTACAAATTTGAGGTTTCCTTTATGTTGTACTGTTAAATTATTTGTGAAAAGAAATTGTAGGTATATGGTACACTTACATTTTATATGGTTTATCTTAAAATATTTTGGGAAGTGAAAATGATTTTAAAGAACTCGAACTTTATAGTTTTATTTATTTTTATTCTGATAGAACCAAAGTGGTTAATAAAATTCATGTGAGATTAAAATTGTTTTAAATACAGTATAACTTGTTTTTAGTTTTATGGAGGAATTTTTTTTGGTTATATGGAAAAATTTGAATTTAAGCAAAGTTTTTAATATGAAGGAGGATATTGTGTTGAAAGTTTTTAAGTTGCTATTAAGATGATGGTTTACTTTGTTTGTTTACTTACTGTTTGTTTGGATTGAAACATGAAACAGTGTAAGAGCCTCCTGAGGAATCTTAAATTTTTAACTCTGCGAGATGTTAAAAAATTGTTAATTTTTTTTTCTTCTGTGTGTGTGTTTGCAAATAGTTGGAGGTGCTTTTCGAGTTAAAATTGAATGGTAAGGGGATAAAGTAGGTTAGGTTTTATATTTAGATAAAAAAAAAGGAATGTAGAATTTTTTAATTTTTTTTTTTTCATTTTCATGTAATGGTAAGTGAATGAATATGAAGCAAACTTTTTTTTTTTAATATCACTCTCGCTCTCTTTAAATTGTTGAAGATATAGAAGAGTAATTCATTGGTTTATTAATTACCATTAGACTGAATAAGTGTATGCATAAAGTAAATCTTTTTTTTTTGTTTGTTTTATTTTTATCAGATCAGACAAGCTACAATGAATACGAGTATGACTCATCAGATGAAGAAGATCTAAGAAACACCATATATATATATATATATATATATATATATATATATATATATATATATATATATATATATATATATATATATATATATATATATATATATATATATATATATATATATATTTATTACTACTCTTAACTCTGTGACCTCTGCTTCTCTCCTATGAGAAGCTGGCAGCATGAAGGAATATTGCTGTGAAAATCATTTTAGACCAAGATCTCTGACACTATTGATGTTATGATTCTGTCTTTCAAACTGTTATTAAGTTCTCTATGATCTCATGATCTAAATATTATTCACTTTAGGTTATATACTTTTCATATTGTGTGTGCATTTATTGTATCCACTTCTAGTTAAAAGTTTTAATAGAGGTTGTGATAAAAAATATAAAATTTCCTCTGTATGTAAAATAAATAATTTAGCCAATTTTAAAAAGATTTAAATTTTTTATTTTCTTTTTTTTTTAATTAGGAAATATTCCAATAAATTGGTATGATGAATATGAACATCTTGGTTATGGATTAGACAGTTTACCAATTTCCAAACCAAATCAAGGAGATAGTTTAGACAAATTTTTAGATAGACTGGAAAATCCTGATCATGGGTGAGTAGAAGGGTGAAATTGTAAGGTTTTAATATTTTATTAATGTATTTAAAATTACTTGAATTATTAGGTTTTATCAACTTAATTTTTATATTGAGGTTTTAGAATATTAGATAATTAAAAATAATTTTTTTCATGATAAAATATAATTTAATTAAATTTATTTCATATCTTAGATGTGATTTAAATTTTAATAAACTGCGTAAATTTTGTTAATTACTTTTTTTAGTCAGTAATTCTGAACAATACTGCAATTAAAATATTTCAAATGACAAAAAGGTTTTAAAATTTTATTCGTAGACGAACCGTATTTGATAAACAAACCGGTCAGAAAGTACGTCTTAGTGATCATCATTTGGGTTTGGTGAAGCGCTTGCTGAAAGGAAAGGTTCCTGATCCACAGTACAATATGTACGAACCATTTTTGGACTTGTTTTCGCATGAAGTTATGGAAATGGCTTTATCTGGAAGACAAGAACATAAGAAGTCGTTTCTTCCTGTTAAGGTTTGTTAATTCGTAAATTGAATTGACTTGGTGAAATTTTGCTGTATAAGCTTTTTAAAAATATTTGTATTGCATGAAAATTTTGATTGTAATTTCAATTTATTACCAGAATTAAGTGTTCAATCCTTTATATATATATATATATATATATATATATATATATATATATATATATATATATATATATATATATATATATATATATATATATATATATATATATATATATATATATATAATTCTTTGATTTTCTTTTAATCAGGCTGAACGTCAAAAAGTTGCCAGATTGGCTTACCTTATAAAAAATGGTTGGTACAAAAGATTAAATAAACCCAAAAAAGAAGTAACCAAATATTACGACATATGGCAACCAAGAAGCGATGACGAACCTAAATTGATGGGAATAAGAGATCATATTCCTGCTCCCAAAGTTCCGTTGCCAGGTCATGGTGATTCTTATAATCCACCGCCAGAGTACCTTGTTACAAGAAAGGACGAAAGAGTGTTGAAGGGCAAGGAAAAAGCGGATGGAGAAATGTTTAAACGTTTTTGGAGGAAGTTTCCTAGTATCAGAGAAATCCCTTTTTACCCCAAAACAATTAAGGTTATTATATATATATATATATATATATATATATATATATATATATATATATATATATATATATATATATATATATATATATATATATATATATATTATATATATATATATAATTATTTATGATTTTTTTAATTATTATTAAAATAAAATTATTTATTAATAATTTATATAAAATTCACCTAATCTGTATCTATTATTATATTTTATTTAGAAGCTTTAAATAGATATTATTATTATTATTATTATTAATTATTATTATTATTATTATTATTATTATTATTATTTCCAGGAAACGATATAACAGGCTTCTTGATTTGTATTTGGCTCCTAGAAAGAGATATCGAAAATTGTAGCACAAGCAAAGGTATATATATATATATATATATATATATATATATATATATATATATATATATATATATATATATATATATATATATATATATATATATATATATATATATATATATATATATGTCAGAAGGTGGAAAGAGCAATCCAAATTATATGAGATAGGGGTGGGAGAGAGAGTAACCCAAACAACCAAGTGACAAGAAAATGAGACATGGATAGAAAAGGAAATTGAGTGTGAATGAATAGTTCAAAGAATATGGAGAGAAAAAGCCTGTTGATTCTGTTTGAGGTCTGGTTTGTACTTAGAAGTGTAAATAGACTCCAAAATATGGAGGGAGATGGAATCAGTAGCAGAGTCTAGGATAGAAAAATGTTGAGGAAGAGGAAATGTGCGATAGGGATTAGTTTTGGAGCATATATTGGAATGGGAAGGTGATG
The DNA here is from genome assembly GCA_009176605.1 of Armadillidium nasatum. NCBI lineage: Eukaryota > Metazoa > Arthropoda > Malacostraca > Isopoda > Armadillidiidae > Armadillidium > Armadillidium nasatum. Next base: position 42,877 of record SEYY01024838.1, on the reverse strand, counting down.
AGATGGGAATAGAAGTGAGACGGGGAAGACCTTGATGTTCATAAATGCAAGTTTTTAGAAGACTGGTTGTAGATCCCATGTAGCCCTTCGTACAGGAGGGACAAGAGTATTTGTATACTAAGAGGAAAGGGAAGAGAAGATTTATAATGAAAAAGGAAGATATTTTAAAAAGTTTGTAAGTAAAGCAAAGGTCTAGTTGAGGAAAGTGATGAGAAAGTGTATAGAAAATTGAAGATATGTTTAGAGACCAAGTTGGGGGGAAAGTTGTAACTTAAAGAGATTCTGGAGGAAGTTAAACTCAGTATGTAGATTGAAATATGTGGAAGAGAGGTTATAGGCCCTATGTATGAATGTTAAGATGATGTAAATCTTATAGTTTTGGAAGGAAGTACTATAGAAATTAGTAATAGAGGACAGAAAGAAGGGTTTACGGAAAAGAGAAGTAAGAAAGGAGGAGAGATCTTTTGGTGACAGAGACATCAAGAAACGAGATCTTGTACTGAATATTGGGATGAAGGGTGTTAATGTGATTAGCAAACTGTGATCTGAATTCAACCTCCATCATAAAAAAGAAGAAAAACTACTTGCAGGCACATAACATAACTAATCAGGTCTAAAAATGGGAGGAAAAAACATCAAAGGCAAGAATGAGATTCCTTAATGATAGATATGGGGAGTATAGAAGGCAGAAACACATAAATTAGCGGGAAAAAAAACAAATGATGGCTTAACAGTTCAGAGAACTATTGGAAGAGCCATACATAGATAAGGAAAAATCAGTGAAAGTGATTGATTAAATCTTATTCAAAGGAGAAGAAGAAGAAGAAAGACTGATAATGGCTGCCCAAGATAGGACACTCAGAACAAAATGCATAGAAAACCTATAGAAAGAGAAAACATCAGTGATAGATGTAGTGTGTGTGATCAGGATACAGAATCTGTTCCTCACATCCTAGCAGGATGCCAAACTCTTATTTAATCGCCATCTGATCTGTACACAGGGAGACATAACACCATCTGCAAGTTCATTCATTACAAACTATGCCAAAAATATAACAAGAACAAGGAAGCAACAAATTACTGGAAGCACAACCCACCAGAAATAGAAGAAAATAAAGAGGTGCTGTTATTGTGTAATACCAACTGACATAACAGTGACCCACAATAGATCTGACTTTCTTTTTAAAGATAAAGAGGAAGCAAAAATGCTACATAGTGAAGGTTGGAGTTCCATATGAGAGTAATTTGGTGGCATACGAACTTGAGGAGATAAAATATCAGAGGACATGAAATCAAGAGAATGTGGGAAGTCAATGATGTAGTAATGATCCCAATAGTAGTGAGAATGATGGGCTTATTTAAAGAAAAAGCTTTGTTGATCATCTTAAAAAGCTCCCACAGTCTGTAATACCCTAAAAATGAGCTTGATGGTAATTAGGGAAAGTATGGCAACATTAGGGCTTGTTGTGGGATGCTAATGAAGACTAAGACATCCCTATAGTCCCTATAGTTTGGCTACGGTCGTGTCTAATAATAACCCCTTAAGAGGGATATATATATATATATATATATATATATATATATTATATAATATATATATTATATTAATATATATATATATATATATATATATATATATATATATATATATATATATATATATATATATAGTAATTTTGTTTAAAAAGGATTTCTTACCAAAATTCCGAGACAAAAAGGAGTGTAGACCTTTTCCTACACTGGAAGGACTCATTTTTGAAGGTCATCGATCAATTGTACGAACCATCTCTGTTCATCCTAATGGAAAGTATCTAGCTTCAGGTTCTGATGATCATACAGTTCGAAGTATTGGTTTATATATATATATATATATATATATATATATTATATATATATATATATATATATATATATATATATATATATATATATATATATATATATATATATATATATATATATATATATATATATATACCTTTTTATTTTTTTTTTATTTTTACCTTCTCACCCCCTGACCACCCCATGTTGAGGCGGCCACACTTCGCTAATGAAGCTTCCTGCCGCAGTCGGTCTCGTCCAGAGATCCTTCAAAGAAGTGATGCCCCAGAAGATTTTGGGGCGAGAGTTGGAAGGACAGCGTAATAGAAAGTGTTTCACGGTCTCCGGGGCCATTCCGCATCTAGTACAGGTGGGAGATGCTGCCGGGTTTATTTTGTATTTGTGTTTGTAATGTTGTAGGTTTGGGTGGTGCCCGCATCTCAATCTTGCAAGTGAGGTTTGTAAGTGTCTTGGGAGGTTGTTGAAATCGGGGTTTATTTCGGGGGGGAGGGTCCGTTTAGTGTGTTGTTTGGAGGTCTGTTGATCATGTATGAATGTGTTAGTTGAGTGTGTATATGTTTGGTTGTTGTGGTATTGGGGGGAGGAGGGGAGATGTGATTTAGGATCTGTTTGTAAAAGGCGCCGGTGGACGATGGAGGCTGTGTTAGTCTCTGTGGGGTAGGTTGGAGGAGAGTATTGTGACATGGGTGTGTGGGTAGACGTGTTTTTGCGTAAAATTGGGTGCCTATCATTTCGAGGTGATTCCTTATAGGTAGTATCTTGGTTTCGTTATGTAGGTGTTGTTGAGGGGTTGTGCGTGTGCAGCCGGTGATGGTGCGAAGGGCTTTATTTTGCGTTATTTGGAGTGTCATTAAGTTTTGGTCGGAGAGCAGAGAGTGCTAGACAGGGGAGGCGTAGTTAATGGTGGGGCGTATAAATTGTTTGTAGATTGCAATTGAGGTTTGTATGTTGTTGTTTATGTCTGTGTTGGCCACTGTTTTGAGGATGTTGAGTTTTCTGTTTGCGGCTGAGGTGGTATTTTGAATGTGCTTGGAGAAAGTGAGGTAAGTGTCAAATGTTAGGCCGAGAATTTTTGGGGTTTTGTTGAGGGGTATGGGGGTGCTGTTTAGTAGGACTTGTGGGTGGGTGTTGGATATGTGTTTGTCTGTTGTTATAAGGGTTATGGAGGGTTTGTTTGGGGATGCCGTCATCCTGTTTTCTACCAGCCAAGTTTGGAGTTGTGTTATGTAGTCTTGTGTGAGAGATGTTGCGGTGGTGAGGTTTTTGTGAGTGGTGGTAATAGTTATGTCGTCGGCGTATGATATTATGCGGGTGAAAGTTGTTTGGGGTTGAGGGAGGTCTGCTGTGTACAGGTTGAATAGAGTGGGGGAGAGTATGGCTCCTTGCGGAACTCCGTTCCTTAAGTTGATAGTACGTGATTTATGGCCGTTTTGTTGTATTTGGGCGGTTCTTCCTGATAGGAAGTTGGTTAGCCATTTCTTAGTGTTTGTTGGGATGTTGGATTGGAGGATTTTATGGATAAGATTATGTTTCGGGACAGTATCAAAGGCTTTGTTTATGTCAATTATATATATATATATTAGGGATGGAGTGAAGTATCGGTATCGGCAAGTATCGGCATATTTTCCGATACCGGTATCGGTATCGGTATTGGCCTTTTCAGTATCGGTATCGGCAAAATTTTTGGATAAGTAAAGTATCGGTATCGGCAAAATTTTTGGATAAGTAAAGTATCGGTATCGGTATCGGTAGTAGTATCGGCATATTTTCCGATACCGATATCGGTATCGGTATCTGGTAATTTTTAGGTATCGGTATCGGTAAAAATTTTGGTATCGCTCCATCCCTAATATATATATATATATATATATATATATATATATATATATATATATATATATATATATATATATATATATATATATATATATATATATATATATATATATATATATATATATATATATAATTTTTTTTTTTTTAATATATCATTGTTTGGTGAGTTTTTTTATTTTAGTTTTTTAATTTTTTTTTTTTAAACATTTTCTCTTTGAAATTTTGAGAACTTAAAAAAAAAAAAAAAAAAAAAAAAAAAAAAAAAAAAAAATATGAATGAAATCAAAATTAAATTTTAGGTTCGTTTTGGTTTTGGTTTTGGCGTGTTATGTTGAAGTTTACTCTTAAAAACTTAAAATTCCTAGTTATATATATATATATATATATATATATATATATATATATATATATATATATATATATATATATATATATATATATATATATATATATATATATATATATATATATATATATATATATATATATATATATATAGTTTGGGAGGTGAGTACCGGGCGTTGTTTACGTACCTTCGAAGTGGAAGAAGTGGTGCTGAAAGTGAGTTGGAATCCTAGCAACAAATTGTTCCTCTTGGGCATAGCGATGGGGAAAATGGTCGTCTTTCTTAATCCAGAAACTTATCTTACCGATAAAATAGTTGTACAGCAAACAAACTCCATCTTTAAGAGCGAAGTTGAACAAGGAGATTACATGGGTATATAATATGACATCATTATTATTATTATTATTATTATTATTATTATTATTATTATTATTTGATAATTGAATGAAAAATTGCTAATTATTTTTTTCGTCCGAGTGAAGGAAGAGGCTTATGATTGTTGTTTTTTTTTTCCTCCAATCTAGCCCCTGAAAGAATTACTGCTGCAGTAACGTGGCGCAGACCCACGGAAAATGAGTGGCAAAGAGGTTACAGAGTAGTTCTTGACCACTTCAAAGAAGTTCGGGAGGTAAGTTTTCACTTTGGGTGCATTTTATATGGTTCATATTCTTTTAATTAAAGAATTTGAAGATCTTTAAGCGAAGTGACCGGCGAAGCAAGATCAGTAAATTTCGATTTAGCAGTGTGCGTTGCATCGATATATATATATATATATATATATATATATATATATATATATATATATATATATATATATATATATATATATATATATATATATATATATATATATATATATATATATATATATATATATATATATATATATATATATATATATATATATATATATAAGTTCACACCTCACGAGCTTTGCCCTATTCTAGGAGAGGAACTTTTCTAGGTATTATTTACCTAGGATCCGCATGTTGGATATATATATATATATATATATATATATATATATATATATATATATATATATATATATATATATATATATATATATATATATATATATATATATATATATATATATATATCATAAGCATTAAAAAATCTGAAGAATTTTACTTGATTTTCAAAACTCGTAAATCTGTATATAGTCTTGAAAAGCACCTAATTATTTTTTTTATTTTATCTTTAACACTGAAACTTTTAAGTGTTGTGATTTTACCTTAGTATCTATTTATTTAGTATTCATTCTGACCTTGATTGAAGTTTTAATTTTTTTCCCCAGGTTAGGTTGTTAGGTTAGGTCAAGAAGTGTCTACGTAAGCTTTTTATCCCGGAGTTTTATTGCTTTTCTTTACAGATTGTGTGGCATCGTCAGGGAGATTATTTCGCTACTCTTATGCCAGAGGGTATTCACCGTTCCGTTATTCTTCACCAGTTGAGTAAATGGCGTTCTCAATTAATTCTAGGGAAGCTTAAAGGAAGAGTGCAGAGAGTATTATTCCATCCTAAGGAACCTCTGCTTTTTGTTGCGGTAAGAACATCTAAAAGTTTGAGGTTTTAATAACCTAAATATAAATTTGGTTACATGCTATCCTTTTATTCTTTTTATTTTGCATGGAAATTACCATAAAAATATTATTTTTGTATTTTAAACGTATTTTTGAGTAATATATATATATATATATATATATATATATATATATATATATATATATATATATATATATATATATATATATATATATATATATATATATATATATATATATATATATATATATATATATATATATATATAATATATAAATATATATATTTTAAAAAAAATTGACATAGGAAAATACTTTATCTATTATTATTATTATTATTATTATTATTATTATTATTATTATTATTATTATTATTATTATTATTATTATAGACACAGGCAAGTGTTCATATTTTCAATTTAAAGAGACAATGTCGGATAAAGAAAGTTCAAGCAAACTGCCGTTATATATCTTGCATAGCAGTCCATCCAGGAGGTGAACATTTTGTGATAGGTGGTTACGACAGGAAAGTTAATTGGTAAGGAATTTTATTCTTAAATTTTTTTCGGAATTTAGGGGAAAACTGTATCATTTATTTATTTATTTTTTACTTTTTTACTGAATAATAATAATAATAATAATAATAATAATAATAATAATAATAATAATAATAATAATAATAATAATAATATTTTCAAAATATTACGCCAGAAAATAGTAAGGTTCAATATTTCCAAAGTTCTCAACCAATTCTTGAAGAGGTGCCAGAAGTAACGCAATATTTTGTTCCTCACTTCGATCATTGTCAAACGAATAGAGAGTACGTGTTGAAAATGTCCTTCATACAAAGGACCTTTTTTTTCACGCTCGTTTGTTAGTACTTTTATTCTCCTGGGAATTTATAACTTGTTAATTTTCCGGACTTATCTTCACCTCATTTTATTTTCGAGCCATTTTTCTATACATACAAAACCTGCTGTGATAGGTGCCTGTACTCACCCCCACAGATATTTAGGATGTTATTGTCAGTATCGAAACTTACAGGCATACTATCATACTCAAAACTAACTTCTCTTAACCTTAAATTTCATGTATATTCAATGATTGTATTCAGTTATGGAACCCAAGATAAAAGATGGAGTGGAAGTATACTCTTTTTTTTTTTTTCTGGTTCGCATCCCATCCTATCCTGTCTGGCACCCTCTCTCATCTTACGCATTTGTATTTAAAGCAAAGCTAGTGAGGTTATTCTAGTAAAACAAGTAAAACGTACCCCCATCTCTAGAAGTACACATTTTGTATTATTATTATTATTATTATTTTATTATTATTATTATTATTATTATTATTTTTTTTTTTTTACTGTAATTATTATTATTATTATTATTATTATTATTATTATTATTATTATTGTACTTTGCAGTAAATTTTTCTTGCCTTTTTTTTTTAGGTTTGAAATGGAGTGTACCAAACGACCTCACTTAATGAGGTTTCACGGGCATGCCGTCAGGAGTATTAACTTCCACAGGAAATACCCACTATTTGCATCCTGCTCAGATGATAAGAAACTTCAAGTCACTCACGCAACCGTTTATGAGTAAGTTCATTTATTAGTTATTGATAAGTATTTTTTTTTTTTTTGTAGCTATTACTTTTTAAAGCTTTAGTGGTAACTACAGGAGGAGAGAGAGACAGACAGAGAGAGAGAGACAGAGACAGAGAATGAGAGAGACAGACAGACAGAGAGAAAGCTGACATTAACATTGTTTTTAGACAAAAATTAATGAAGAATTCAAAAACAATAAAATCAGTGGGGAATTCTGTGCGTTATTGTCTTATGGTATATTTTGACTTTAACCCTTGTGACCTCGCTTAGATATCATGTTGACATTGAGAAAGATGTTCTTATACCCATTTTGTACTTAAAATTGACTTACACTGTATACAGCCCACCGAAAGAAGTAATTCCATTATAATGGAAGTATTTACAAAGGAGTTCTGGCATAGAAAGAGATTGGATAAGGATTTTACTTGGAATTGACATAAACTACATATAATTCGTGTAGACTAGATTTGAGGAATTATAAACACTTTGAAAAGCAATCGTGATAATGAATTTGAGAGGGACTTCGTCAAACTTGTTGATGGTGTTGAAAATTTTTTTTTTTTTTATTCATTTAAATGAAAACTAATAAGTGTTTGTTCTATTTGAAAATTAAAATAATTTAATTAAATTTAATATGGTAGGAGTTATATGTATTATATATCTAACTCTGCTTCTTTCAATGTAGATATAAACTACATTCGAAGAAATGTGTGAAAGGTCTTATGCTTTTGTTGATAGGATTGGATATTACTTTCCGCTTTGCTTTTATAATTTTGTAAATATTTCAATTTTATTAGAAAGAAGATTAATTGAAGGTAAAATAAGAATTTTTTTTTTTCATTTTGATACAAGATTTTATGTTTAGTTTCTAAAAAAAAAAAAAAAAAAAAAATTTGTCAAATCATAGAATGATGACTATATTGTACTTTTTTGTTGTTGTCGTCGTTGTTTTCTATTAAGATTGGGATGTTTACGAAACTATTAGTGTAATGGAAAGTAATTCTTATATCCTGTTACATATATTATCAAAACTCACAAAAAAAACTGCACATTTATTTTAAAAACTTTATTTCTTCACTGTATGAATTAAAGGTACAAAATGGCGTCAGAATTAAGAGCTTAATACTTATCTCAAACAGGATTGCTGTAATATTTAAATCTAAATTTGTATAACTTTTGAACTCTAATGACCAAAGTAAAATTACCAAAAATAATAAAATATTTTGGGATTGGGCTTCTGATTGTGTGTTTGGGTGCCAATTGTGATCGTTTTTTATTACATGTTGCCGCCACTCATGGGCAGAGCCCTTTTCAAGGAGGAGGCATTAATAAACGATAAAAGAAAACCCATCCAAGTCTTGATAATTAAAAGGTAAAGTTAATTTTTTAACCAACGTAAACACCAACTCCCAGGTAATGATGAGGAGCTATTTTTTGTAGCTGGTCATCATTCTTAGTATCATCCGAGGATATGCTGTTGTTAATGTTTTTAAAAGGAAAAATTTAAATTTTACCTTTTAAACAAATAGATTTAAGTAGGGATGGAGTGAAGTATCGGTATCGGTATATTTTCAGGTATCGGGTATCGGTACCGGTAAATGTTTAGGTATCGGAGAATTTGAAAGTCTTAGTATCGGTATCGGTAAAAATTTTGGTATATGAATGGATAAAGTATCGGTACCGGAAAATTTTTAGGTATCTTTATTGGTAAAAATTTTGGTATCGCTCCATCCCTAGATTTAAGAATGTATTTTAAACTACATTTTACTTAACTTTTGGTAACAAGATATATTTCTTTTTATTTTATTTTTACAGTGACCTTTTGAAGGATCCTTATATTGCACCAGTGAAACTTCTGAGAGGCCATAAGACATTCGATGACTATTACGTGCTTGACGTTGCCTGGCATCCTTATGAACCATATTTGTTTTCTGCTGGAGCCGATGCCACCATAAGACTTTGGCATTAATATTTGAAATACATAATATTTTTATGGTTTCTTGTATATTTATCCTTCTTATTTATTCCCTTCTGCAATTTTAGCAAAATAATGTTAATTCAAGGGTCCGGAAAGCTTGCTCATAGGAGTCATTGGCCTTATTATATAGCAGATGGGGATGGTGTTTTGTTTTAATACACTTGGTAAATTGTTTGATTATGTATATGACCATTTTGAGGGGAAGAGATTGTCCAGTTCTTTCTTAGTCGATGACTATACTCATTATTGTAAATAACTGAGTGAAAGACTAAAGATGGAGCGCTAAATTCTTATGTACCCACGTTTTGTCTTTCAAGGATATCGTAAAATTTGTTTGCATTAGTGGAATTTTTTTGCAAGAAGAGTAACTCTTTCAAGTCTGTCCGCATGGAACTAGACTGATAAAAGATGACTTCTCAGATCGAAAGAATTGGGAATCAGAGTCGTGATTTTGATATGAGGACTTTAAATTGTTACGGGACGTCCCTTTCCAGAAAACCTTTAAATGTGGAATAGGATAGATGTATAAATACTCTATACGAGAATGGACAACCGCCCTGTATTAATTAATCAATTTTGGTGTACGAAGTTCTAAATGTGCCTTAGAAACTTGCTTAGTAAGAGAAACAATATGGTCCGTTCAAGAAAGATCATAGAGAAGTACTAAGGATGTTAAGGAGAGTGGAAGGTGTTCAAATATTTTGTGCTTAAGACTACTAGGATAGATAATACAGATTTTAAAGGTAAATTTTCAAGGACCTAGATCCAATTATTTATGGGCTTGAAGAATATTTTTCGAAAATAAACATAATGGGTAGTTTTTCTTCTACCTTTTGAGGACTCTTCACAATCAATGAATGTATTCAATTAGAAGGGAAAATATGATTTTTTACACCTTTATGAGTAATGAAAGAATAGAAGCTTCGCTTGCTTCACCGAGAGCTTATAACGGTTCTTCAAATATTTTTTCCTTTGTTACTGAAATACTTTAAATTATTTCTTTACTATACGAATAACAGTTAAAGGGTATATTAAAAACTTAGAGGAAAAATACTGAAGTGGAAAAAAAAAAAAACCCTACAATATTTAAATTGAAATTTAAAAGGTTTCTTTTATTTACAAAAAAAAGCAACAAAAACGACAAAAACAACTAATAATAATAATAATAATAGTCAAATAAAGAATACTTACTACCAATAATAATGAATAGCAGAATACTTAC
>SEYY01024838.1:12500-15000 GCA_009176605.1 Armadillidium nasatum | reverse complement strand
TCTTCCACCCTCCTCTTCCCGTCCAAACTCTCCTCAAGAAGTTCCATAAACGCTCTCTTTTCTTCCCTTGTGTGTGTGCCCCTGCTGGGGTGCGTATATTTGAAACATATTTTATTTTTCTTCCTTTTTGAACGTACACACTATAAGCCTTTCACTCACTGTTTCTACTTATGGCAAGAAAGAGGACATTCTTGGCCCTATAATGAAGCCCAATCCATGCTTCCGTATACCCTCTACCACCCCTCTGTACATCAACAAGCGTCCCTCCCCCAATCCTATATATATATATATATATATATATATATATATATATATATATATATATATATATATATATATATATATATATATATATATATATATATATATATATATATATATATATATATATATATATATATATATGGTACCATATTTTTGATATGACTGTCGTCAGAGTCGTACGCATTGGATACAGCTGTGAAAGAAGTAGTGATAAGAGTCAGAAAAAATATAGAAGACAAATTGAAGAAGACTGAAAACTCCAGAAGAGTTTAAAAAGAAAACTCAGAAGAGTTTTAAAATAAAACTCAAAATAGTTTTCGTTTGTGTTACTGAGATTTTAGATTGAATTCATGAACGGGTGTCAGATTGTTATTTAGAAGCAAAGGAAAAAAAATATATATATATGAAATCGAAGAAAATATTTATATTTTGTTTCATTGAAATGAATATTTAAAATTAAAATTTAAATTAAAATTATAAAATTTAGTGAAAAATTGAATATTTTTCGTAAATTCAAGAGGAGGAGCAACAAAATTTTCTATTTCTGGTCTTTTCTATTAACTTTAAATAAAATAACGAGATTTAAAGTTATATAATTTACGAGCCAAAATTTTTTTTTCCAATTTGGATTAGAAATTATTAAAATTACTTCTAGGTGATTTCTGGTCGATTAAGGATGGATATTTTCTTCACATTCCCTTTATCAATTTTATCTCTCTTCCCATGTACGGATGCAGGAGAATATAAATTACTTTCTTCAATTAACACTACCATGTAAACATTTGGGACATGAAAATATATATATATATATATATATATATATATATATATATATATATATATATATAATATATATATATATATATATATATATATATATATATATATATATATATATATTATATATATATATATATATATATATATATATATATATATATATATATATATATATATATATATATATATATATATATATATATATATATATATATATATATATATATATATATATATATATATATATATATATATATATATATATATATATATATATATATATATATATATATACTCGTATATCCTTAACAGGAAGATACGGAAACCCCTCAATTCTTTTAATCTTATCTCTGATCGCCAGTATGGCTTTCTTTTTCTCCTGATCTTACTTGGAAAAAGCACTTCTCTTTCTAAATAAAATTCTCATAGGTTGGGTGTTCCGAGGCTTTTTACGCTACCCCAGTTGCTTGCTCTCTTTATAAGGGTGTTGTTCGTCCCTGTATATGGAGTATGCCTTCCAAATCTGAGGTGGTTCTACACATACAGCTCTTCTCGAATAGGTGGAGTCTAGGGCTTTTCGTCTTATAAACTCTTTTGCTCTTTACTCTCTCTCCAATCTCTTTCTGCCAGTACAATTGTAGGGTCACTCACTTTATATTATCGCTATTACAACGGACATTGTTCTTCTAAACTTTCCCGAGGCATAACTCTACCATTGAGAAGGACTCGTGTGACACGACTTTCTGCACAGTCTCATCCTTTCTCTGTTGAACTCTCTGACCCCAGACTTAATCGCTATGCTCAATCTTCCATGTATTCTACTGGTAAAGTCTGGAACACACCTCGATTATCTGTTTTCTCAACTTCCTTTGACTTGCACACTTTTAAGCGTCGCTTATCGGGTCATATCGGCCATTAACAACCAGATTTTTGGTATTTCCCCAACTCTGACGGAAATTGGTAAGTCTCTGGCATTTAACACACATATATATATATATATATATATAATATATATATATAAATATAGTATATATATATATATATATATATATATATATAATATATATATATATATATATAATATATATATATATATATATATAATATATATATATATATATATATATATATATATCACCTCTGGTGGGCAAAAGCCAGTGGCCTACCAAAATCTACACCAGAGTTAGGGGGAAAGACGGAAACCTGGTCAAATTAAAAGCCGACGTGACCTTATACACAACGTTTGAAGGTGTGTAAGTCATGGAAAGTTGGGAAAATAGATGAAGGGAGTGTGTTATAGACTTAACCAGTAGAGTATATGTAAGATTGAGCATAGCGGTTAAATCTGGGGTCAGAGAGTTGGATAGATAAAGGATGAGAATGTATAGAAAGACGAGTCTCACGTGCCCTCCTCAATAGAGGAGGTATGCGAAGAGAGAGTTCAGAAAAGCAGTGT